>VZTO01023787.1:14340-28779 GCA_013400615.1 Syrrhaptes paradoxus | reverse complement strand
TTCATTATTTAACTGTTCACAGCTGCAGTCTAGGTAGCAGAGTACAGGATTAACTCATCAGTGGCCAGTAGCTCAGAGCACACTCCTGTCTATTGTCACAAATGCATATTATTGTCTTTGCTAGTGTGTTGGTATATTAATAGCGAATGTTGGTATTTTAGTAACAAAGCCAGGTATTTTGTATTCCTATGGCTGTGCTGTTCATTCCTTTCAGATACGAGATCTGTGCTACCTACAGTGTATTGATCAAGCAAAAAAAAAATGAAGCTGCTAACAACCTCTTTTTGCTATACAACCTTTTTGATTTGACAGTAGTACATTTTGGTGATCTACTCAACTGCAACATACAAGCAGGAAAATACCACTACAACCAGACTCAAGGATGCAGTCAAATGTAACAAAGAGAAACTGGTGCATGTTCCCAGATATTTTTACTGTGGTTGTGTTTTCTTGACTTCAGACTACAATACGTTATTGTTAACTAATGCATAGCATGCAAAAGTAGTCATAGCAAAACTATATTTATATTGCTTTTTGACAACAGGTGTTAATTTGTTGCACTAGGACGTGCTATCCCAATGTGTGCTATCTTCTAGATACCCTAGCTTTACCTGTTAAGGAGAGGACTATCTGTTTCACAGCTGGCACGCATTTACACTAGCATCCTGGCAGGGAATAAATGGAGCACCAGTCTCACCCCAGAAATTCAAACTGGCATATTAACATTTACCTCTTCCTATATAAAATATTGTGCCTTGTTGTTTTCATATTCAGTTCAAATGTTGTGCAATTCATACAAGCTTCACAGAGAGATGACGCACATTTGAGTTAGTGTTCAGATTTGGGTATTTAAGAGCCAAAGTGAGCAGTACCTGTGTCTTAATTCTGCTTTTTAATTTCATCCAAAGGCTTGCAAAACCGAACAGAATCTCTAACAACCCAAATACACAGCAAAACTTTCTGAGAACTGTTACTGCTAGCATTGAAGAACATTATCTTTCTAAACTGTTTTATGCAGCGCACCTCATCTTTATGATACAGAGTGTGTAAGTTTTACTAAAGTCAAGCAATCAGAAAGCACAACATCCTCTTTCACTATGTTAACTATCAATTTTGGAACTTCCAAGAGCCCTACCCATTTTTCCTGCAAAATTTTCTTTCTAGGATCTCCCTGTGACACTGCATGGTACAAACTTTGGCAGATAATATCCTCTGGGATATTATCTCAGGTACAGTTGAATTTCCAGATGCAAACAAGCCCAAAGTAAACAACAAAGCAAAAACAGTTCCCTTACCAAAACACAATGTGCTGCAGATCCACAGACCTTTTCCTTTACAGCTGTCTTCACTGCTTATGACTAGTTTAAAATTTCACCAGAAAGTAAATGTCTCTCTTACCAATATTCCACGTATTATACTAAACATAAGAGTTAACTACAGAAACTGCTTCCTCTACCACCATCAAACAGCATATCAGGCATGAGAATTAGGCTTGATGAGACGGATTAAAGTTCCATCAAGGCATACTCAATTTTATGTTGTTTTGTGGGGTTTTTTTTCCTATGAAGCTGTTTAGCAACAACAACAACAAAAAAAACCAAAAAACAAACCTCCATGACTGTTGTAGAACTACTTTAAAATGGACCATTCCACACAGATGTAATTCATTCATTTAAGATGTTTCAGGAATGAAAACATGGACACTAAACATCCCATTTCCCCATCCTTGAGTTGTACTCTACTAGCTATTTAACAGGCTTCAGCAGCCTGCAGAGCTACTAGCTCCACATCACCTCTATGGACTTACTTCCAAGAACGACACAGGACAAAATAGTTTCAGATGAGATTTCAGCTCCTAGTCTACCCATCAGTCACCCCCAACAAGCTCAGCAAGCTACATCATTCTATGATACAGTTATGGTCTTAAAATGATGCAGTTCCTTTAGACAAAGTTTGTATCAGAGATTTTGGTTTAAGTGGTTTTGGCATTTGATTTATGAAACTGCACTGACTGGTTTGAGAGTAAAAACATCCTAAGAGAATAAAACATTGCCCTTTTGAACATATGAAACCAAACACCAGGAAGGAAAGACCTTAGACTTTTCATTATTCTCATTTAGCAATGTAACTGAGATCAAAATACACAAGTACCTGGGGGGTTGTTAATTTAATGAACTACATCATTCTTTTGGCACATTGTGCTAATAGGAAGATAGGAAAGAAATAAAGTTTAAAAGAAAAGTTTATCCCAGAGAAGGCAGAGCCATAAGAAAAAGGAAAAAATCTCTTTTGAAATAATTCTAATTTCCTTCAAGCCTATGCTCAATTCAGCGATCTTTCTTTTGGTCCCCTTTTGCCAGTGCTCAAATCAGGATAGAGTAAAGAAAGAGAATAACACTGGTTTTGAAGATTTTCTACACAACCAACATGATTTTGTACCTATTTAGGAAAAGAGAGACATTTTTCCAGGAGCTTAATTATTCTTATGTCCTTCTCAGTACAGTTTAAGAGCATATTTCTACATTTCTTTCTTTGTTTTTTCAGCACAGCATTGCAGAAGTTCCTTTACCTCAAGAATGGGTTAGAAGTCCTTAGAAATGGAGGTAGGAATAATAAAGTTGCTGTATTTAAGGGAAGCACTGCTGTCTCTTAAATTTACATGTCTTCCCAAAAGATCCATTCCTAGATTGCAAAATCTTCTGTGGAATTTTGTGGCCAAGGAATGAATATGGTTGGGAAAATAAAAAGATTTCAAAGCAAGAGCAAAAAATAATGCCAAAGCTATCTGCTTGACAAATGTGGTCTGACAAAGTATTATTTGCTCTGTCTTCTTGGTTTTTTCCTTTTTTTTTCAGTTCATAAATTCTTCAGTTGGGACTTTGTCTTCAGACATGTCTATAAGGCACCTACCACACAGTGGTACATAAATAACTTACATTAAATCACAATTAATAACCACCATTTCCCCCGGAAATCCATGAGGTTATTCTGCTGCTAAACTGATGTTGATAAAATGAGCATTAACGTGCAGATTCATTCTCTCTGGCTCCAGGACGCCCTTGGGGATGGAGTTAGGTAGGATCACTCTGGCCAATGAATGGCTCCTGAGGAAGTGGAGTTGCCATTAAGACAAGATGCTTAAGGGGTGCTGCAGAGAAGCTGTAACTCCACAATGATATCTATGCTTCAAAAGATCTTAGGTCATCCACAAGTTTAGAGGGATATACTCCTGCCAGAAGGCAAATCTTATTCCCTCACTGCACTTACAGTACAAATTCAAGAGCTTAAAAAGCATCAGTTTTTGCTTCCCACTAAGTTACTCTGCTGGAGCAGTAGGGAGCTGACCTAAGCACCACCAGACCTGAAATCACTGTGTATACTGAAGAGAACAAGAATTTATTCCAACCAATGGAAACTATTTTAGCTACTTTTTTCACCATACAAACAGGATTTTGAAGGCTATTTTTCTCTTTCGAGTGAATTCTGATATCTCCCAGGTTCAAAGTGGATTGTCTTAAAAAAAGTTAACATATTCGTTTCAAGAGTTCTGTGTTCCTTTTGTACAGTTCTTTGCAGAATGTGAGTATAAAGTGGACAGTAAATTCTCTCGTTCTCGTTATTTTAGTACATCTTCCAATATGCTGAAATCAAGCTCCTTACACTGATTTAGGTATGAGATTAGCTCAGGAATTGTTTTCAGAGAGACAAGTTATGAACCATGTAGTGAATGTATCCAAGAAATGCAGTCAAAGGTAATGGTACAATTCTCTTCTTCTACTATTAATTTTACTATGGAAAAGTAATTTTCCATGTCTCTGTTTACTAATTATAAATAGGAGGTAGTCAAACTTATGTTTTTGTGAAGTTTAGTTTCTGACAGTAAAGTCTCAGCTAAAACAAAAGAGATTCTGAGCTAGTGTAAGCCAATGCAACTACTCTGCACAGCCTGAAACACCCTGAGTTAGCTTCATAAGAAAGGCTACTGAGTCCTTGCTGTGGAGGCTGGTAAATCTATGAACTTGAAGAATTAGCAGACTCCTCAGTGCTACAGACCTGACATAAACTGGTTTATTGATTCTGGGGACTAAAATCCTGAGACACTGGGTGCAAGAGAGGCATCTCAGTGCTACAGCCAGAAGTCTGGAGTATCTTGGAGGGCCCTAGGTCTTCAAGCACTTCTGAAACAGAACAGCAGTTTGGAGTTCCTTTGTCAATTTAGGTTCAACATTTTCAGGACATAGATTGCATTTACTCACAAATATTCTTTTCTAAACCTCATTGTGTGTGAACATATTTCCCTTTCCCTTGGAAATGCTTTAACTCCAAGTAGAACATTTTCAGATTTTGTAATTTTCTAATAAACAGAATTTCTAGAAAACAAGCCACCATAAATGTCAAGACCATTTTTTTAATTATAAAATATTCTCAATTTTCTGTCAAAATAATTCACAAGTTATCTGACCTGTAATCATCTAGGAGAAGTGAATTCCACTTTCTTAATGCTGAAATATGTTATCAGTTTTTTTGGGTTTTGGGTTTTCATTTTGTTTTGTTTTGTTTTCTCTTGTTAGATTATATAATATTTTTCCTCATTGCATAGGATCAATCCAGATCTACCATAGACACATTATCATTCATGAAAAATACCAATTTTTCTTTCTTTGGGGCTGTGTTTAAAGAGAAGGTGCTGTCTCCATAGGTGCTCTCTCCATAGCCTCTCTGAGGCACTGTGTCAATGCAGGTGTCATCAGCATCAAGATAACTGAGAATTCCTACCTGCTCAGAGACTCAGTATTATTGCCTTAAGTGTGTTATCTGGAATACATTACTCAGCATTGCTTTCTGTGTAGTTCTGAGATTTCTCTCTAGCCTGCTTTCCCAACAGATAAGCAATGATATGCTGACACCGTGCATTTTAATTGCCACAATAAACCATCTTTTTTTGTCCACACAGGAATAGGACAACTCTAACCCAAGTGAAGCCTTGATTTGCTCTCAAAGCCCTAGTGATATGGGCAACTCCTGAGCAGTTTTCCATGTGAACTACCTAATGTGTGCCATCTTTAAAGAGAATCCCGACAAACCGCCTTTTGAGAACTGATCCTGTTTGTAAAAACTTCATGTTGGGACACAAATCTTTATTTTAGACCTCATCAGGAATCAGAACTTCCTAACTTATATATTACTTCCTAGTAGAAAAATGTTCTTCATTTTCATCTTCAATTTAAGGAACGGATTATGAAGTCACAGGAACCCATTAATGGAGTTATTTATGGCACCATATATAGAGTTCTCAATAATGTAAGGATCCTGAAAATGTTTAACAAACATAAAATTAAAACTTCCACACAGGAGCTACATATTCAGACCCTATAACATCTCAGCTAGCAGTACCACATTACAGAGAGCAATTGAAGTAGATTATGTCATATGCAGTGGAGAAACTATTACATTTGGAGCTTTATGGTTACGTGCTTTCCACAGCTTTAGTTTGTTCATGCATATCTCTGGAGTAAACTGATTGCACTTGTGGTATTTGATCTATTTTTCTACACTTTCTGAGCCAATAGAAATAAATCTCCTCACAGTTTCAGCATTCCAAGCAAACCAGAGCTCCAATTTAAAGATGAGAATGCCCTGAAAAGCCTTTTTAAACCTAAATCCCAGCAGGTGGGAATTTGCATATTAGTCAAGCAACAGTTTTAATCCCAGCACTGCCATCTACTGAAGAGATAATTTTAATATGCTTTTCTGGAAGATGCACTTAAGTACATAGACAAATTATTATCTCAGTAACTGAATTACTGGATAAATGGAGTTCCTAACCTGATAAAACCATGAGCTATGCTATACAGCCTGGCAAGATGATCAAATGACCTTAAAATACATATAAACCCAATTATAGGAATGGTGACATTTCAGCACTAGTGAAGAAATACCAACTTGCTGCGCCTAGGCCTGCCTTGCTCCAATTAAAGGCAAATAAATCCCAGCTGAATAAGTTAGTAAGACTGGATATTAATCAATTAATTGCTTAAAAAGGCACCTGAAATTAATAAATCAGTGTTCCAAACTCTGGAGGAATCAATGTAAATTGTACAGGAGAAATACTCCACTGAAAAAAAAAAAAATCCCTTTTCCCTAAACAAGAAAATCTAAATAATAACTGAAGAGTGAAAAAATCTTGATCACCCACAGACAACCTCATCCCTGTGGTATCTGCCAGTTCCTCATAGGATGAACACGTTAGTGACCAGATAACTCACTGTACACACCTTGTTTCCTTGCGGAATCAACTCTTGCATAAAGCACCTTTTCGTGCTGTTGGTGAACAGATTAGGCCACAACCTATTCATAGCATTTATCTATCAGATTTACTGAACCAGATAGTTTAATGATCCCCAACATTTCCAAAATTTCTTCTTGGGGAAGTGAGCTGCAGTTTCTGGTGAAAAAGTGTGGTAGGCCAAGTGCTGGCGACAGAGGTGGGAAAGTGGCTTTAGTGTGAGTTGAAACAACCATTATACAAACCACAGATGAGATATTTGGTACTTTTCCTTAGCCCAGTGGTGTGTTTGTCAGGGCACCATGGAGGCTTGTGGCTCTTAGGGGCTGGGGCACCCCAAGCTTGGGAGTCCCCACAGGGTATCAGGGCAGGGACCCATTGCACTGCCCCAGACAGGAGCAGGCAAGTGGGGACCACTGGGGAAGGGCCAAGGCCAGCCCAGGACATGGGCCTGCAGGTAGGCCTGGTTTGGCAAAGCCCACATCTGGGCAGGACAGGGCTGTGGGTAGCTGGAGACTGGCCCAGCTGCAGCATGACTGGCCCTGGAGGGCTGCAATGGGGTCCTGGACCGTGGGCAGGGTGGAGGGAGCCGTGCAGGGTGGGCAGGGACAGGCAGGGTGCCTCAGGGCCATGGCAGTGTGTTAGGATGGCTCCTAGTATGTGCGTTCTTCCTTTGGAAGTGTCTAAATTTACTGTGTTTATCTGAACCCCCAATTCACAGACTACAACCAAAAAAGAGTTTAAAAAAAAAAAACAAACAACCTATGAAGGGGTATTTAAAAAAATATGTTCTTTTACACCCACCCCCCCAAACTGAAAACCGAAATATTTCAGCTACCTCTTCAGCAGATTTTTAAAATGGCAACAAAAGTATAAACTCATAACATGCATCATTTATTTTCCCATTGTTTTCATTCAGCTCTTGGGAGGAGAGGATTGCAGCTAGCCAGACTGTTAGCTTCAGGTAGACAGATCTAGGCAAGCTGCAGCACCGAACAACCATCTCTCTGGAAGACTGGCATCCCCCCAAGGAGCATGTAGTGCACACTGGAAGGAAACATGGGGAAAGAGGCAAGCTAGCTGGCCCAGAATGAGTCTGATGACATCTTTTAATAGGTCGGGAAAAGAAACTTGTTCTTATGAAACAATGCACCCTACATCCACTAGTATTGTTAGGAGGGGATCACTCACGCTGGCTACAATTTCAAGAGTTGGTAGGACTAGCACGACTTTTGCAGAGAATGAGAGGAGCTAGCATAAACATGCAGGTTAACAAAAGCAAGGTGGTACAAAAACTCCTGAAATAAACAGTAGCGAGAAAATAAAAATAAGGAAGTGCTCAGCATTCTGCCCAGTCAGCACATTTTTGAGACAAACACATTAAACCTTAAATCTTTCACTTTCTTTTGTGAATTTTTTTTTCTGACTTGGATACCATCTGTAAAAGCTATGTGCCTTTTGCCAAGTTCCTCCAGTGTCACATCAGACGTTATGTAACATCTCTGTGATGCTCTTGTCTTACCAGGTATTTTTGTATTTCATAATTTCTCGCTGCAGTCCGACCAGATGCAATACAGGCGCTGAAACCCTATTTATTTGTCCCCTTGTTCACTCTGTTGGTTTTTTTTTCTCTCTTTCCCTCCATTTTATTACAACTTTTGCCCCAAAACTCTAACTCTGTAAATCCTTCTTTTCCACTGTCAGAAAAAAAATCTAGTCTCTGATTCTTATGCCACTATTTCAAGACCTCTCCCATGTTTTACACCCAATTTCTCTTCCCTTGTGCCCTATCTATCATTACATTAACTAATTTGCAGTGCTAGTAACAGCATCTTCCAAACAAGATCTCTGCTTTCACTCAATTCTGTTTTCTTGCCTTCCATGTTCTTCAATTTGCCATTTAATTTCATTTCTTGTCTCTTCTGGCATATGCTTATTCCTGTTTCTTCATATTTGCCTGATTTTCAGGTGCTAGAAAGACACAGGATAGTAAAAATATCAGTGAAGAAAGTACATCACTGTTTCTATTGTCACATCAGTGGGTGCTGAAACATTGAGATACTGTCTAAATGTCACAAAGTATAATCATAAATTTTCCTCTCCTCTCACCAAACTTCAAATAATTAGTATAGGAGATCCCAGCTCAGTATCCTCATCTCTTCACCTATTACCCGTTTCTAAGCAGATTTGGAGTGCATCCTGCATCCAGGATTTTGCAGAAATATTGCAGATGCTCGGCCAGCCCCAGGATTAAAATCCCTTGCTACTCATCCATGTGAGTGCCAACGGCCAGGGGAAACCAGAGTGTATCAAGAGGGCGTTACTCTGAAGAGCTTGAGAGGGTAGGTGGTTTCTCCTCAATATTTACAGTGAATGCAATAGGCTCAGCTAGAAGCAGAAGCATACTGTGTGTCAATAACTGCCTGTGTGGCTGGTATCCCATGCAGGGTTTTCACGTCTATGACCACAGGACCCTCTCTCAGGAATACAGAATGGTTGTCTCCACCTGATGAAGTGGCGATTCCCTAAGAAAATCACACATTTCATAAGAAAATAACCTAAGAAAAAAGCACAACTGGGGGTCTCTCTCCAAGTCCCTGTCCATGAACTTCTCCAGCATGAGAAAAAAAAAATAGAGGAATTAGAAGTCACGAGCAGCTGCAGCGGAGGAGAAGAATTGTGGGATAGCTCACATGACTAGAGCATTTCAAGGGGTGCATACAGGATCTTTAGGAAGCACAGGCTGGGAATGGGTGGAAGAGAGATTATGCTCTACACAGAAGAGCACCTTGAATGCATGGAGCTTTGCTGTGAAGTAGTCCACAAGACAGCTGAAAGTTTATAGGTCGGGATCAAAGAGAGGCTAATGAGGAGCCTGTTGCAATGTGTTTCTGCTACAGACCTCCTGATCAAGAGGCAAAATAACATGCAGCCAGCCCTCTTTAGAGGTCTGAAAGAAGCCTTGCAATCAGGAAGAAGATTAAAAATATTGATTCAGCCTAGAGTTAGGAAAGCTAAAACTCTGCTGCAATTGAAATTGTTAAGCAATGTGAATGACAAAAATAAAGACCTCAAGTAAGTATATCGACAGGAAGACTAGGGGATCTTGTAATGAGGATATGGAAGTGTTCAAAGCTTTGTTTGCCAAGGTCTGTACTGATAAGTTATGCCCTTCGGCTTTCCAGGTCTCTGTGCCTATTGGCAGAAGAGTCTGGGAGACTGAGGTACTGCCTGTGGTAGGGAAAGATGAGTTAAGGGTCAACAAAGCAAATAAATTGGTTATACAGCAGTTCATGAGAACACATAAGATACATCTGATGTCAATGAGGGAGTTTAGCCAAAGTCACATCTCAAAAACTGGGCAACCAGCAGAGGTCCCTAGTGACTAGAGAATGGAAAGCGTCACTCTTCAAGAATAGTGAGAAAGAGGATCTGGGACTTTAGAGGATGGTGAGCCTCACTTCAGCCTCCTGGAAGATTATGAAGAAAACCCACCTAGGGAGCTAATTCATAGGCACAAGAATGACAAGAAGATGAATGGGAACAACCACAATGAATTTACAAAGGGAAAATCATGCCTGACCAGCCTGATTGCCCTCTCTGATGACTCGCTTGGTGGACAGGGATGCTATTCACCTTGACTTTAACATGGCTTTTGACATGGTGTGCCATTGTATCTTTGTAGCCAAGCTAAAGATATATGACCTGGGTGCATAGACTACAAGATGGATGGAAAACTGATTGTATCAGGAGACTCAAAGGGTAATAAGTAGCAGTTTGAAATCCATTTGCTAGATGCTTACTACAGACTTTCCTCACAGGTGAGTAGTAAGGCTGATACTATTTAATATCTTCATTAGCTATCTGGATGACAGGGCAAAATGCACCCTCAGCAAGTCTGTGGATGAAACCAAATTTAGAGGGAGAAATTGATATGCTAAACAACATGGCTGCTGCAGTGAGACTTTGACTGACTGGGCTGACAGAAACTCATGAAGTTCAATAAAGGCAAGTAGAAGGTCCTAAACCTAGGATGAAATATCTGCATGCAGCAGTATTGTCTGGGGATGACTGGATAGAAATAAGTTTTTCAGAAAAAGAATTAAGATTCTGGGGTAACAAGTTGAACATCAGTCAGCAGTGCAGATTTGGACCATTAAATGTCTATTGCATAGCTGCAGGTATTAACAAGCATGTAGCCAGCAGATCAATATCCTCTGTATTTGGCACTTGTGACCACGTATGGAGTATCATACCCAGTTTTGGTTTCCCAGTACAGCAAAAGCAGTGACACTGGGGAGTAGGTCCAGTAGAGGAACATCAAGATGCTAAGTTGCCCAAGAGCCTATGGAGATTTTTTCAACAGATCATTAAATCTGTCTTATTGGGCAGTTACATATAGCTGGAAACTTCAAGTCCAGATTCATTCAACATGTATACTGTTTACAAAAAAAAGCATACACTGATTTGCAATCTTTGGTTCAGTACCAGAGTACTCTTGAGATATTGTCTGTACTTTGCCATGCCAATTAAACTTTGCCTGAAGTTGTCTTTCACTGCACCTGACTGCCTTGGGCATGGATAGAGTTCAGCAGTACAGTTTTCAGCTAACAGATATCCTGAGCCTGGCTCTTTCTACGCACAATGTAGATAATTTAAGCCTTATTTACAGTAAATCTGACAACCAGTTGTGTCATAAGAAAGCATGCCACTTATGGGTTTAACGTGCTAAAGTACAATTGCAAACCAACTTTCCATCATTTAGTTCAGACATAACCAATGAACCTTTGAAAAACATGAGTGCTCAGATAAAAAGCATGTGACAGGCAAATGCCTTAGAGAGGATATGAACATGGAGGCAAATAAGCAAGGTTCTTTTTACTCCCAGTAAAAACTAGATCATGCCACATAGTGCATGTGGGTTCCATCTTTGTTTTCAAGAGGTAAACTACTTCTTGACTAAGGGGAAAGGAAAAACACCAAAATGTTTATCTCACTTTTTATAACATGTCTGGTGGTCTGAAATGCATTAGCTGCACTCTGATCTCTGACTCTCATAGCTCTGTAAAGATAATTTTGCAAAGTTTGCTCACAAATAGCTTAGATACTTCTTACACAGTGCATCATTCCATGCTTGAGGAGAATACACTGTGCAATATACCTGTATTGAGCCACTCTCCTTAAAAACAGTTCAGTACAATCACTAATCACATGTGCATGTTTAATCCCACCTAAATTACACATACATTTTAATGTAATCTTGTTAACTGCATCAAAGCTAGATCTCTACTAAGTGTTTTACATACAAATGTTTGTCACATAGTCGTGGTTCACACATGTATATGAGCACATGTATCCATATGCTGTTGAGATGGGCATGTGTGCAAAGAATAGTTAGCTACCATTCTATTTGTTAGGAGAGTTTCTTCCCTTCCCCTCTGATTCCTGTAAACTGTTCTCTCTTGCTCACAAGGTGTTCATGTTAAAAGATCACTTTGGTACTTGAAGATCTGTTTTTTCTTGTCCAATGCCCTAACAACTATATGAGAGGGTCTGTATTTTCTAAATGGACTGTGAATGAGAAGGGGGAGATTCATAGAATCCCTGTTCATAGGGATATTTTACATGGATTTAAGAAAACAGAGAGATGCCAAGTCACTTGGTTATGCTCTCTGAGAGAACAGACTGAATGGGATCAAAACATTTACCAGAAACCATTGATTCATATACAGACCGATTTCTCTCTTTTTAATTATTATTAATGTTTATTTATATTTTTATTTTTTTCTTAACTAGACTGGGTTCTCCTGAGAGTACTGCCTGCAGAACTGAGGGATGAGATAACTTGCGAGCAGCCAACTAAGGCAAAATGCATCAACAAGGTTTTGCACAGTTATGAATGGGAAGCTGAATGGAACAGCATTATTTTAAAAAATACTCTTAAAAAAATCAGCATTAGGAGCCATTCAAATATGAATGAAAGGGTAAGAGAAGGCAGGAGGAGAGAAATTATAATGTCTTAGAGAGGCAAGTATAGTGAGAATCTCTTTGTTTATTGGATAGTTTTAGCACTGTGCATGTAGTATAGGAAAACAAGAGAAATCATTCTAAAGAAGAAAAATTGATGTTTCCCTACACAGGTGAAATAATTAGGGATGACCAGTTTTACTAGACAGAATTAAGGGACAGTTGTATATACAGAGAATAATGAGAACATATGGCTCTCCAGAAAAGTTAGGATAGAGAAGAAGCCAGCTGTTAAGAGAGTCTAGCTATATCCATTTAAATTCTATCCTAATATACTCCCAGTCATACAATTATGAACAGTGCTGAGAAATTTCTGGCTGGAGAAAAGAAGTCAGAGAGTTGCGGTGAATGGGATGGAGTCTAGTTGGAGGCCTGTATCTAGTGGAGTCCCCCAGGGTTCGGTATTGGGACCTGTGCTGTTCAATATATTCATCAACGACTTGGATGAGGGAGTAGAGTGCACCCTCAGCAAGTTTGCTGATGATACGAAACTGGGAGGAGTGGCTGACACGCCAGAAGGCTGTGCTTCCATCCAGCGAGACCTAGACAGGCTGGAGATTTGGGCGGGGAAAAATTTAATGCAATTTAACAAGAGCAAGTGTAGAGTCTTGCATCTGGGCAAGAACAACACCAGGTTCCAGTATAAGTTGGGTACTGACCTGTTGGAGAGTAGTGTAGGGGAGAGGGACCTGGGGGTCCTGGTGGACAGCAGGATGACCATGAGCCAGCACTGTGCCCTCGTGGCCAAGAAGGCCAATGGCATCCTGGGGTGTATCAGAAGGGGGGTGGTCAGTAGGTCAAGAGAGGTTCTCCTCCCCCTCTACTCTGCCCTGGTGAGACCGCATCTGGAATATTGTGTCCAGTTCTGGGCCCCTCAGTTCAAGAAGGACAGGGAACTGCTGGAGAGAGTCCAGCGCAGAGCCACAAAGATGATGAAGGGAATGGAGCATCTCCCTTATGAGGAAAGGCTGAGGGAGCTGGGTCTCTTTAGCTTGGAAAAGAGGAGACTGAGGGGTGACCTAATTAATGTTTATAAATATGTGAAGGGTGAGTGTCAGGAGGATGGAGCCAGGCTCTTCTCTGTGACATCCAGTGATAGGACAAGGGGCAATGGGTTCAAGCTGGAACACAGGAGGTTCCACTTGAATATGAGAAAAAACTTCTTTCCAGTGAGGGTGACAGAGCACTGGAACAGGCTGCCCAGAGAGGTGGTGGAGTCTCCTTCTCTGGAGACATTCAAAGCCCGCCTGGATGCGTTCCTGTGTGATCTGATCTGGGTGTTCCTCCTCCGGCAGGGGGATTGGACTGGATGATCTTTTGAGGTCCCTTCCAATCCCTAACATTCTGTGATTCTGTGAAATTTCTGCTGTTGGTAATGGTAAATAATCTAAGAGAACTTGGAAGATTATTTTTAAAATAATTTCTTAGATAGTTTCTCAGGCACAGAAGCTTACAGGACCAACATAAGTTCTGTGCTAGGTTATTTCTCCTAGTGAACAAATACAAAGTTAGAAAACCCTTTATCCTTTCCCTACTGAAGTCACTGTATTCTTAGTTCTGATATGGAACAATATAATGCCTCTCTATGCCAACAACAGTCACACAACCAAAATTAAGTAAGCATATAAGGATTATTGTTGATAAACAACTAAGTATAGGGACATATTTTTTCCTTCAGTTCAGCAGGTTTCCCACTCAGCATCAATAAAAGGGCAAACTGAACCTCCAATCTGTGATATCTCCCTGTCCAATGTTTTGAAGCAATTCCCACATGGCACTATAGGCTCACTTATCAAAAAAGCTTTCAATAGTACTTGAGGTAAATAAAGTTTTTTCTTAATAACTCTATGTTTCACTTTACCCTAACATTACCTAAACTATGGCAGCTCCCAGCACTGAAATATATACTGCCAATTGCTATTACCCAGTTGTGGCGGGTTGGCCCTTGGCTGGGGGCCAAACCACACACACCCGCTCACACAGTCCCTGCCCCCACCCAATGATAGGGGAGAGAATTAAAGAGGTAAATGGCAAAAAGGACTCGTGGGTTGAGATAAAGACAATTTAATAACTAAACTACAATAATATTGGAAATAATACTATATACAAATATGTAATGTGATACA
>VZTO01023787.1:0-13978 GCA_013400615.1 Syrrhaptes paradoxus | reverse complement strand
CCGGACTGTCTCTTCCCCCCTCCCTCTGTCTATGGGGAGAAGAGAGACCGAATGTATTTGTCCTTGAAGGTATCCTAGCAATAACTATAAATGTTCTCGTCGTATCAGCTTTTCTCCTGAGCAGGAATTCAAAACATAGCTTCTTGCTAGCTATTTATGAAGAGAAGGGAGAAAAGGAAAAAAAAAATTAGCTCCCCTCTGCTTAACCCACTACACCAGTGTACTTTTGGATGTAAGCAAAGATAAACAGTTTCAGGTTTAGAATGACAATAAATAAAAAAACAATTACTTTGTTAGGGTAATGCTTCAGAGAAAGGAAGGCCAAACTATGCAAGAAAAAGTCAACTCAGGCCATAAAGTATGTTTCGTGGGCATGTGCATATGTATGCACTTGTGTATATATTCACACACAGAGAAATAAACACGTTTCAAAGTATTTTCAATTATTTGAAATAGATCAGTTTTTAATGAGGATGTTACATAATCATAGAATCATAGAATGGTTTGGGTTGGAAGTGACCTTAAAGATCATCTAGTTCTAGTCCCCCCGCCTCAAGCAGGGAGACCTTTCACTAGACCGGGTTGCTCAAAGCATCCACAACCTCCCTGGGCAACCTGTTCCAGTTTCTCACCCCTCTCACAGGAAAAAATTTCTTCCTTATATTAATCTTAATCTACGCTCTTTCAGGTTAAAACTGTTACCCCTTGTTTTATCACTGCAATCCCTGATAAAGGGTCCCCTCTCTCTTTCCTGTAGGTCCCCTTTAGGTACTGGAAGGTTGCTATAAGGTCTCCTCAGAGCCTTCTCTTCTCTAGGCTAAACGACCCCAAAACAATAACTGCTAACTACAAATTGCTGAACTTATGTTTCTGTTGAGACATTATATCAATACTCCAAACAAGAGTGTTTTAATACAGCCGATGTCACAAGATAATTTAAACTCTTTTTTAGATTCCCATAGTAAAAATAACACTTCATTATTACAATGTTAAGTAGTATCAGTCAGTAACATCAGTGTAAAAACTTAACTTTAATATTTTCTGAGTTTTGGATCATTTGTCTATATGACCTGAATTTCTGTTTATGTTGTGGGGTTTTTTTAATGCAGAATTCATAACAGTACTCATTAATTGCTTCTCCATGTCTTCATAGGCCATTATTTATATTATCTGTGGTACATGACCTGCAGACCAAGAAATTTAGGCACCTTTATTTCACTGATGAAGAGCAGAGGGGATTCACAAAATAATTTATAATACTTAGGAAGAAATGTGGTATGTTAGATAAACTTGGTATGTGAAGTGTGTTTTCATTATTACACTTAAATGGTATAAAATACGATTAACAGTCTTTGGATTTTATTGATAAAGGCTTATAAAGAAATCAGCTGTATGATTATGTTGGATTAGACTGGAAACTGAAATGGATTTAAAACCTGTTAAAATTATATTTGTATAATTTTGATTACATTATCAGAATTATGATTAGTGTTGAAATATATTTCAACTGAAGAATGATTACTGTGTTAACTAGGGGGTTGCACTGATTATTGTCACTGATTTTTGAAGGAAATGTAATAGTCAATCATGACCAAAATCCAAACCTTACAATTCAGACCAAATACTGTTGATGTTTTTCATGAACTCCTCTGCAGAGGAATGGATTTTACTAAAGTAAGTAGAAGAAGTATATTAGCCTCTTCATTTAAATGACTATATAATTATTCTACTATGGCTCACTTGAATTTTGCTGATACTTGACTATATAAGCAGCTTTGCCTCTTATCTGGCCAGCCACCAAGTCTTGTCTAACCACAGCCACGACGGATATAGATAATTCTCAGGAGTTTATAATCTGTTAATGTGATCTAGTTAACACGTGGCCAGCAATCATAAAGTTCTGTTTTCAGCACTCTGACAGATGAAGACAAGTTAAATAAAAGAATCTGCTCCATTAAGAAAATGAGTATTTTAAAATAAACCATTATTTACTACCGTGATTAAAAATGGGCATTATACATCTCATCAAATATGGCCCTGGAACAGAACACACATGACAGTGAGCAGTTCCAAAACTAAAATCTATGCACTGCCTCAATGACATTCCCTGGCCTTTCAACAATAAATAAAAACAGGTGAATCAATGTTTTTTCTTTAGTTATGTATAATAGCTTAATCAAATTACTAAGTATATTAGTGACACTGATTTTTGAGTACTTGCTAACACTAGAAAGTTATCCTGGATTGAAGCAGACTATTGATTATAACAGCTGTTTTTAAACAATGCTACCTCTGACCCTGCCTCTTCCAGAAATGAATGTCACATTACAAGGACATGGAACAACTTTAAGATATTCTGACTAACTCTATCAGCAAACAAGCCCTTTCAGCCTATCTTCTACTTTGACAAGGTAAAAATTTGGTCAATAAAAACAAAATGTTCTTTTTAAAAGTTAGAAAAGTCACAAACAACAAACACAATGTAACTTCTAAACAACACCCTAGCTGCACTGTCTCTGTCTCTCTCCTCCTCCCACTCAAAATAAACAAATCCAGCTTGCAAGATGCTGACCAGTAATGAAAGACACCGCAAATCCATCACACCTGCTGTCTTGGGGGAGGTAAGGGCACACAGGCTTTTGCAGGACCATGTTCAAACTATGGCTATAAAACTCAAAAACCTAGAGGAAGGCAAAAAGCACATGATGAGTATTTATCACTCCTAACACAAGTTCTGGATTCTATCCTGCCAAAAATATGCTAAAGGAACACTAAAACAGTAGCTCCCAAAGACACCCAGGTGAGAGGGTCAAAACTGGTCCCTGGAAGGGAAACAAACATACAGTGTTTGCATAGGAATATCTTATGATCATGTTAGACAGCATCTTATGAGAAAGTCTGAAAGCCGTTAGAAAGAATATTATTACTCCCATAGGAACCAGTGCCGTTCTCGTGACACTGTCCTGCTTCACTACCACAGGTGTTTTACACTTATTAATTCTCATCGTGCCCCTCAAAATTAACTTTACACCAATTCTGCATGTTACCCAATCAATTTGTTTATATAAATTACTTTACATAAGCCTACTCTTAATGTGCCAGGAGGCTCCTTTAAGTGGTCTCACATAATATTTCTTGTTGTATTCTGCTGTGCTGCTGTTGTGCTGTTTTTCTCCTCTAACATAAAATATATCAGGATATCCACACCTTATATGTATATCAAAATGTCTGCTGTTTCCAATGGCAAGTAGATTGAACCTTCTGAAACTCAGATACAAAAGTAAGTATAAAGTGGAAAGGGAATAAATATTGCAAAAAACATTTTTAAAAAAGCACCACGATTGTAATTAGTGTACAATAACAATCTACTGCCCAGTTTCCATTTAATTTAACAGTTTATATAACAATCCTAACTCTATAGCTTAGCATGAAGGACACATGAGCAGAAGAGGGAGAGAGGCAGTATATCGGAGACCTTCTTTAAATTCAGAGAGGATTGGTTATCATATATGCATATTTAGCTTTATAAGATAAGCATGGTCAAAGTCACGGGACTTGAATACATGAAATGGGATATTCAGATTCTGCAGCTTCAGTGGCTTGAGAAACCTCCAATAATATGTCCAAGGAAAACCTCGTCACTGGCCTCATTAAGCTTAGGAGAGAGCCAGAACTAAGATGTCATTGCCTTATTCAAGCCAGATGAATTGAGATAAATGGGACAACCGAAAGAGATTATGGTGGCAGAATTTCAAAATAAGACTGAGGAAATGTAATAGAAACAGAAAACTTGGGACCTTGAACCCACTTCAGCGTGTATTTTCCTGAGAGACATGATCAAGTTTTAAACACAAAAACTCAGGTTTATAAATAGTTTTACAATACCTACCATTAAAAAAACTGTTTTCATAAGTATTTTTGTATTTTAATAGAGAAAGGTTGTTGCTGACTCAGGTTTTATTTCACGTATTTAAACATAGCCCTGTGATATTTTGCAACTAGAAACATTGCAGTCATGCCAATGCACAAAGAGGAACTAGAAAATGCAATCCATTTAAAAACAAAACCTGAAACCCATTCATTTAGAAATCGGCAAAATGAAATGCTTAAGCAAACAAACAGCATCAATGATGAAAATACATGAAAATATTAAATTGGCTTATGTTTTAGTCATCTGAGGTTATCATAAGCAACACAGATTTTTTTAAGAATATATGACTTTAATTGACTTTGCCCCTTTAATGATAAATTTACAATGAAAATTATATGTCCACCATAATTTTGAAATACAACATAGCTTCCACCAATTTGCTGTAAATGCCTTTGCATTATATTTGTTTGTGGTAGAGGAGTAAATTTGACAAAAATAAATTCTTATACACATCCACTCTTGTGGGGTTAATAGCAAGATTAAATATTTCAAATTAAATAAAATAAAAATTATATAAAATAATATAAACATTCCTTCTGGAACTCCTCAAGCAAGATTTTCCTTAGCATACTGTCTAATACACCAAACAAGATCTGTTTATTAAGAATGAGGCAAAAGGATGCACTTGACGTTGCCCTGATATTTTACCTCTTGTCAATCAGGGTAATAACTTTTCCTAACCTCCAACATTGATGTCAGTCCACCCCCAGAACTCTGAGGCCATTTGTACTGGGAAGAGCACACATGGCTAATAAATGCACAGCACACACGCAACTTCTGGTGCATTTGCTGTTTGTCTGAGGCCCCTCTCCCAAAGGCTGTCAAAAATGCAAGTGGCAACTCCTCCGATACTTGCCATGGACAGGTCAGATGGATATGCTTTTATTTAATTTGGAAGAGGAAGAGTTTGCTCTGCCATGTCTCCATGCTCCCACAGCGTATGCTCAAGAATTAGTGGAAAAATACATCAAATAAATATTAGATAAAAGCACCCAAAATACCCTATAATGCAAAGAAAGGAATATTTTAGCGTATGGTCAGAGAAGGTATTCAAAGCCTCCACTGTTGCTTCTAGAAATGTCAGGACAATTCAGAAATGTCAGTTCCTTTACTGGTTTCCAGATTGTAATTGAAGGATCACATAGCTCTCTCCCTCTTTCTCTTTCTTTCTCTCTCTCTAAATAGGTCTATAAAGATCAGCTGGAAAGTGCAGACAGAATTGTTCACTGGTTAGCTTTACTCAGAGCTACGGGGTATATATGTGCTTTGTTTTGTCTTATTGATCAATCTAGCTTACATTTTTAGCACACACAAACAAAAATCAGGAAAAAGTCGATGAGAAACACCAACAACACAAAACAAATAAGGTTCCAATCGTGCAAATTTTGCTTCACTGGATAAAGCACTTCCTGACACAGTAATGTCCAAAATCTCCCTCCCCCAGAAAAATACAGGACTGAGACTGAAGCCATTATTTTTTTTCTTTTTTTTTCTTTTTTTTTTTCCTTTTTTTCCTTAAGGCTATACAACACAAAGAAATAAAGCATGGAAAGAACACCTCATTGAGCTGAACACTTCATTCTTCTGGCTCTGGAGCAAGCCTTTGACAAAGCGATTGTGTGGTCCAAGTTATTTGCCTCACTGGGACAAGAAGAAGAGAAAGAAAAAGAGGAAAAAATGAAAGAGAGGAAAAAAACTGAAAAAAAGGAAGAAAGTCAATGATCCCAACAATAAAATCCAAAATTGACTTTACAATCACAGGTACAAATCGCTCAGGTCGATAATTTCATTTCTCCTAAAGATCACTGTCGTCTAAAACTAATTAGAGGCGCAGGCTCCCGAGGAATTGTCAATATTCAAAGCAAATGTTGGAGTTTAGAAGGTTATCATTCTTCTACCACGACAGTCTGACGGGGTGACTGGAAATATTGTCATGTGCTGCCAAGTTCAGAGTGTTGTTAACAACTGAATCCTTGCTCCAGCTCATAGATCTGTCTTCTGTTTGGCTTTCTTTTATAGTGGAAAGACTAAGAAGCCAGAAAAGGTTGAATATTTCCACCCTCCCATGAGGTTACCCCTTTCCAGTTTGAGATGCACTTTATCTTCTCTTTCCATGTGGAGCAAGACCCCATTGCTGGCTGCTTCTCTGGTGACGTCCTGATCCCCTGCAAAAGCTGAAATCACTGGGTAGCCGTTTTGCATTAAACTTACCTAAAAAGTGCAAAGAGAGAGAATCTGAGTTTTCTCAATACTCTCAATGACTTTTTTGCCCTCTGCACATCACTGAACTTCTGTGCAGGTTAGAAATAGAGCTGAATTAAGCTAAGGCAATGCGTGATTTCTGTCATGCATACAGGCCTCTTTAACTAAAATAACCTACAGTCTTGTTTTTCACTTGCTGTTTTTGTAAATGCACCCTAGTGTCTAGAAATGAGCATTTGAAAAAAAAAAAAAGAAGAAAGCACCTTCTTTAGATCACAACCCACCTGGATAGTTTGTCTGTTATAGACCTTGACCACGTGGAAACTGAAACTATATATCCCTTTTCTTGGTGCTACAAATATACTGGAAGCAAGATCAAAATGGTTGCCAATATTAACTAAGACCTGGAAAGTAAACAAAAAAAAAAAAAAAAAAAAAAAAAAAAAAAAAAAAGAGAAAGAGAAAAATAACACCACAACTAAAAAAAAAAACAGAAAAAAAAAAACACAAACACAAAAAAAAAAAAAGGAGAGAGAGAAAGAGAGAAAGAGATAAATCAGACCTCACCTTAGAAAAGCGCCAGTGAAAATCTGACACGAGCTCCATTACCAATACAAAGCCTATCAAAATGGCATTTGCAGCACAATTAAAAATGCACTGCAGGGGAAAGGAGCCAAGTTAGAGAGGTATTTAAAAAGCATAGAAGTTCATAAAACGATTTAGTTACGCAAAGATGATCTCCAAAGCCTACTAAATGAAGTGCAAATGTCCACACTGCACTGTCAAAAAAGCAAAGGAAGCAGAAGCAGAGAGGAGGAGGGGGGGAAGGAGGGATGGTAAAGAAGTGAGGAAAAAACCTAGAAACTCATCAACTCATGATGCAAATGCACTTTTTTTTTTAAAATAGCATTACTGAAATCAGACCTGCCCTCGAGTTTAATAGGGTACAGAACTAAAATCGTACTGCAGAGAGGGGTGGAGGGAGAGAGGATGCTCAGCACCAGCAACATCTGCCACCTGATGCCTCTGTCCCTCCGGAATGCTATGCTGGCTGCCCTGCACCCTCCTTGGGCGGCTGGGGTTGGCCTGCTCCTCCTCCTCGACGACAATCTTAAATTGTTATGTACCCCAATGTCTTTTGAAACAAGAGAAAAAAGAGGAGCTGAGCCCTCTGGCAGATGTGGGAAGCCCCACTCGGCATCGGCTGCCGGTGCAGAGCCCGCCGGTTTGACGGGCACCCAGCTTCGGCTCATCTGCTCGATCCCTTTCCAGGCTCTCCAGCGACGGGCAGGCAGACTGATGTGGCTCAAAGGCGGGGGGTAACGAGGGGGGAAACACCCGCGGAGCCGGGGCGACGCCGTGCCCCAGCCAGTTGCTCCGCCGCGCCCGCCCCCGGGGCGCCCCGGCCACGCTCAGCTTTGCGGGATCGACCTCTATTTTAATGGAGAAAAATACAAAGCACGAGGAAACAAAAACGAAAACAAAACCCCCTAAAATCCTAAGCCTTTTCTCCCAAATACCCTATTGTTTCCAAGAAAGAAAGAAAAAAAAATCCGTTACTGTGGGAGCACCGAGGGAGGAACGCCTTCAAACTCCCGAGAACTGGACACTGTGGGGTAAGGCGTCTAAAATACGCTACACATGAATCAAACTCCTTTTTTTTTTTCCCCGCACCGATCTGACTTTATGAGACCTTGTACGTGACGAATAGCTGTGCAAACTCATTAGGAGGGACTGATAGATGAATGACAGGCTGACCGACAGATTAAAAAAACCCAAACAAACAGAAAATAGTTTGCGTGTGTTAATTTTGGCTGACTTTGCAATATAACTTTAGGAGTCAGAGGTGGTAGGAAAAAAGTAAATTCCATCGCAAAAATCAAACGGAAGGACGGGGCATGGACTCCGGGAGGCAAGCGGTGCGGCGAGGAAGGGGCAGGACGGCGAGGCCGGGCTGTCTGCTGCTCTGCCCGGCGTCTGCCGTGCAGGAGAACACCGCTCCGCTGTAACCCACCGGGGACATCGCTCGGGTCGCTTGATAACGTGCAAAACACCCTTCGGCCCTCCCTCCTCTTGAGAGAAGCTGTAACATTGCCAAATGCGCTCGGAACAGGCAGATATGGCGACTCCCCATCGGTAAATCTCTGTCCTCCCCTTGCCCTGAAAAGGAGCGTTTCCGACGGATCACCGAAGGGGGGTGGGGAGGTGTACACCCTTCCCCCGGGTCGCCCAGACTGCCTGCAGCGATCCTCGGCTGAAGGCGGCCCCGCCAGCATCCGAGGCACAAATTCGCACGTTAAGGCACTCCCCTTGCTAGCGACGGGACCGGACAAAAAGTCAGCGTCCCCGCTTCCCACCCCGGGAAAGCCCCGCATCCACCTAAAAGAAATTCCCAAATCAGCTCTGGGGAGTTGAGCTGTAAAACTGCTGTCGAGCGAGTGGGTCAGGATTAAAGGACAGAACGGGGAGCAAGAACTAAAATAAGCAAGTAGCCGCGGGAGTCTAGGGGCGAGGATGGCCACGAGGGCGGGGGGGGTGGGGGGGGGGGCAGCGAAGACAAAGCAGGCGGCGTCTGACCTGGTCGAAGTAGATGGTCATGGTGCGGTTGCTCATCTCTGAGGGCTCGTGGTTGGTGCTGCGGGTGGCCGAGAAGGCCACCTTGGCGCTGCCCGAGCGCACCGAGATCCCCAGGGAGGAGGTGATGGCGCCGTCGGCCGAAGGGCTGGAGTCGCACACCACCAGGCACTTCCCCTCCAGGACGATGGGCTCCGTGTCGTTCTGCGCCCGCACCGGGCACCNGCCCCCGCGGGCGGGCGGAGGGGGCTGCGTGCGCCTGGTGCTCCCGCCGCCGGCGCCGCGCCCCTGCGGCCAGCGCTCTGCGGGTCAGCGGCTGGGCAGAGGCGGCTGGGGCCGCGCCTTTCTCCCCTTCTCCTCCGCCTCTTTCTCCTCCTCCTTCTCCGAGCGGGGCGAAGGAGCCTCCTCAGGGGGCGGGCGGCGCGCAGCAGCCTGGCAAGGGGAAAGGCGGCGGTGAAGCGGGGAGAGCGGGCAGGCGGGACCTGGGCACCGGACACCCTTCCGCCACCAGCTCCCCCCATCCCGCCCCGCCCCGGGAGCCCCAGCCGGCACAACAGGTCTGGGAGGGTCCGCGCTGCTCTTCCTCCCGTCCCTCAGCAGCGGGGGCGTCCCGCAGCACCAGCGACACTGAGGCGGGAGAAGGGGGCAGTGCGGCAGATTTCGTCCCTGAACCCACAGTGGAGCACTCTGTGGACGCCTCGGACAGTCCCTTTTTCACCCCATAGCCGACGGGGAGCTCAGAAATCCGACTAGTTCCCACGGCCCCACTTTTTACTACATCTGCGAGCCGGGTTTACGTCGGTCTCCTAACGCCTCAGACACTACAGAAGGAGATTTTTTTTAATAATTATTATTACTATTGATAATGTCCATCCTCCTCCTCGCTGGAGCTGCCCCGCTACCGCTAGGGATTGCGGGGGGCCGGGGCGTCCCCGCCGCGGAGCTGCCCGGACCGGGGTCCGGGAGCCGCCGCCACCCTCCTCTCCACCCAGGGACTGCTGCTCTCGGGCACGGGCTCGTACTTCCCAATCCTTTGTCCATCTGGCCAGGCTACCCCCGCTACCACCGATCTCGACGGCTCCCTAAACTCTCGGGAAGGAAGCGGCCGGCTCCGGCATCCCCGGCTCCCAGCCCCGCATGCACACACATCGCAGGATGCAAAACCTCACCCAGCGTCTCCTCGGGAAGTTGCATCTCAGTTTTCCCGGCTCGCCAGAACGCCCTGAGATCTCTCTCTCCTGGGAAATCCCCCCTACCCTTCCCCCCCGAGGCATCTCTGCCGCTGTCCTTACCTCGCATCTTATTATTGCTATCATTTAAAATGGTATTTTCAAAAGGAAGAGCCGGCGGGGAGGGGAACGGCCCTTTTACCTGGGAGGTCCATGACGGGAGAGGCGAGCTGGCTAGGTAGCTCGTCCGTGAACTTGTATTGCTTAGAGAAAATGAGCCGAGATTGCGCTGGCAGAAATAAAAGGAATCAGGAGTCCCCTCTTTCTCTCCCGCCCATTGCCAATAATTCCCCCTCCTCCAGCCGCCACCACCACCCCGCTTCCTCCCTCCTCCCCGCCTCACACACACGCACACACACGCACACACGCTCGCACCCGGCAGGGATTCAGGCGCCGGGAGCGGAGCTGAGCGCGGCCCCGCACCCCCCGCACCCCAGCCCCTGCTCCGGCCCGGCAATCCGCGCCCTGCCTCCGCACCCCGGCCCCGCACGCCGCGGGCAGCCAAGGGGAGGCGCGGCGCTCTCACCGGGACGACCTTTCCGGGGCGCCCCGGGTCAGAGCCGTACCCTCTCCCCTGGGTGCTGGTCAGACCCGTCGCGCTGAGCCGCCCCGTTCAAACGTGTCACCGGCACCTTCGCGCCTACGGGCCACTGCTGCGGCCGGACCGTAATAAAAAGCTATTTGGAATTCAGAGATTTTAATAATGATGATGATAATGATGATAACAAAGGATAGGTTGTTTGGGGCGTTTCAGGCTGTAAGGCTGCTCACCGCACCCCGAAAGGCCGCATTCCCCTGCCCGCACCCCGGCGCCCAGCGCTCGGCAGGGGCTCCCTCTTCTGCCAACCGCTTCTTCCCCGGGCTGGCTCCTCTCACAGACCCGCTCCCGTCCCGGGACTGCTTCCCAGAGCCGCGCCGGCTCCCCGGCCCTCTCCCAGCCCGGGACCGGCTCCCCGGCCCTGCCCGCGGCCCTGCTCCAAGCTCGGGCGTGGGGCGCCACCTGGTGGCGGCGCGGGTCGGCGCTGGCCTCGCGGGACAGTGGGGTCGCCGACGGCTGGGAGGGACGGAGGGAGAGTGGCACCCCGGCAGTGGTGGGAGGGAAAATCCTAAAGGGCAGAGCTTCCGGCCGAGGAACTGAGCGGTCACCCCGCCTCCCTGCCTGGAGTGCCTCGGCGCGCGGGTCCCTCCTTCCTCACGGAGCGGTAATGATGATCTATGTCACGGTCAAGGTTATCATCAGATACTACCGGCTGCAAATGTTTCGTGGGTCTCAGCGTGTGTGGCAGCTGCTGAGAGGTTAGCGGCAATGCGAGGGAGGGTAAGGCAAAGCTCTGGCAACAAAGTTATGTGAAAAAGTGTTGGATTTTAAATGCATTTCTCTCGGTTGCAAAATATTTTTCTGGTTGCATATGGCATTTTCCCAGAGATCCTGATACTCTGTCTTCACCATCTGAAAGGAACATGTCAGAAAACTGCATATAAATCTAAATGATATCTCTTGATAAGGAGAAAAAATTATAGGTGTAACTGAATGGTAAAATTACAATCTCATCTATGAATGAGCACTCCTCTGTTTCAATCTTCTCCTTTAAGCATAAGTAAGGAACCCCTGTGGGTGTCTGCCTGATGATATGCACTGAGAAATTAATCATGTCCTGAAAACTCAGCTAAGCAGTGTGCAGGGAATTCCTAACCTATAGCTTCTTATTGCAAATGAGAATTTTATATTGTCTGAAATACTCATGTTTAATGGTCTTTTACCCAAGTTCAAGCACACAGAGATGAGAGTAAAAAGTTGAAAAGTGTCATGCATAAAAATATCTGAAATCAGATCAGCAACCAGCCCATGGCTGTAAGGCAGCACCTATTCTGCAAGTGAGTGAAAAGGACCACAGAAATTCCTCCAGAAGACATCAACACTCAGTCTTGTATGGGTCTGGTACACTGGGGAGCTGCTATTATTTCTCTTTAGATCAGACTGTTCGTTGATTACGGCTGTGTTGTATAAACAAGGAATGAAAGCAGAGCCAAAAGATTTGTTCCTTGTTTTATATGAGTTACAGCATTAGACCTAGTTGTGCGGGAATGATGGTATGTCATCATTTCTGCCTGCTACTTTCAAGAAAGATGAGCACGAGAACTAAAGGGAACTGAAAACTCCTTAAATCCAATGTGCATCCATTTTTTTTTTAATACAAGGAATGAATCCCAGACACAGAGAAACCCCCTTCTCCTTAGATAGCTAACTAGCAGAAGAACTGTCAGTACAATTAAGTAGAGCATGAATGGGAAGGGGGAATAACAAAATAAAAAATATTTATTTCTAATAAAATATCTGATTATGTGGCCTTTAAAGTGTTTATTAGAAAAGAGTTCTATGCACTACTTCTAATTAAATACTGTTCTTAATGGGATAAACCTGCAGCAATCATGGAGTCATGTAGCTGCTGAAATTGTTTCTGTACCTTTCCTTTCTTTAGTGAGTGGCAAGGCTGAAAATACAGATTTTCAAACTATTAACGTAGGGAAATGCAATTCATTCAGTTACAGAGTGACTTCAGAAAGTGAAGCTTCTAAAGTAAATAAGCAGATAAGGTATTTGCAATCGTCTTTCTTGAGCTCAAGGAGTTGGTTGTAGCTGGAAAAGAATAGTGGGTAACCAAGCTCATGCCATTTTCATCACTTTGCCATGACTGTTAGGAATACAAATATTTCTGTCAGGGACATGTTGAACTTGATGTTGTGAGAGTTCTACAAGAAACAAAAATGTTAATTTCTTTGGAGCCTTCCCTAAGCTAGCACTCACCTTGAACTCATTCAAACCAACAGCTTCAAGGAGAAAAGCTTTTTGTCTCCTCTACTAAATTAAGTTATCAACAGAAAAGTATTTTGATCAGGAGCTCCGAAGTGTTTCCCATACATTATTTACAATAATGCCTATCAAAATGGGATAGGCCTTATTTCCCAAATTACTTCTCTTCAAAAGAAAATATTTACCTATCTGATCCTGAAATTATTTTACAGATATTTTCATGTATTATCTCAATGTTAGATATATGAATATAGAGAAAGAAGAAATGTTCATCTGATGTGAAACGTACTTTTTTCTACCCCAAATATTAGAACAAATTTGTGTGAGGGACAGAAAACACTTCCATGGTCAGTCAAGGTGCAGAAGACTGAGTCCTCATTTATTAAACAGGCTACCATTTCAATCGCTAAAAATATTCCTCCTGGATTACATACCCTTTAAAAAACAATTTCACTGTAAATTGTAAACAAATGGGATTTAATAAATCTGATTTTTTTTTTCTTTACAAGCATACTTTTGAAATTTAATCTGGTGGTAGAGGAAGTGTTGTCTTCTGCACCTACGCAGTGATGACCTCCATATTAACCACAAGTTGTGGTTAAATCAACCGAGGTATACCCATCCTCTGTGTGAGCAACCCACGTTAAATTTGACCACCAGTGTGACTAAAAGAACACTTTGCAAATTCAAATTACTAGTTCATTCTCTACCCTATCTGGCAACAGGGCAGATTGCCTTACAGCTACCAGCTATAGAAAGCGATATATAACTCTCTGTTGATAACATGCACAACATTCTCAAGTACACGTGCCCTGGTTTTAGCTGAGACAGAGTTAACTTTCTTCATAACAGCCAGTGTGAGGCTGTGTTTTGGATTTGTGCTGAGAAGAAGGCTGATAACATACTGATGTTTATTGTTGCTGCCAGGACAGTTAAAGACTTCTCAGCTTCTCTGCTGTACCAGTGTCTATGGGTGCAGGAGAAGCTGGTGGGAGCACAGCCCCAATTACTAGCCCGGGATTTGATCTTAAATTTGGGATCAAGACCCAAATTTGCCAGTTGTCTATTCCATATCATTCGTGTCATGCCCAGTATATAGATGAGGCTCTGTCTGGAAGTTCTCTCTCTTGCTCTGGCTTGTCTCCCTCTGTGTTGCCCCTCTCTCAGGGTCCTCTCAGTCTCTTAGACACTTGGGCTCTTATCACTGCTCTGGGATTGCAGTTTCAGGAC
>VZTO01023786.1:0-17025 GCA_013400615.1 Syrrhaptes paradoxus | reverse complement strand
CGGCTTGTGGCCGCGGACGGCGTGAACTGTCCCCGGGCGGCGTTGGGCACAGCCGGTGCTTCCTCCTGTGCCACGCTGCCGGGGCAGAACGAGCCGCAGTGCCGGCCTGTGTCCTCAGGCGGCTGCACCTTTGGAGGTGTGAGGCTGAAGCCTGTGAAAGTGCTTCGGTGGAGGGTCCAGCCCCCTGCAGAAGCTTTGGGGCGTCTCTGCCCTGGGAAGAGGTTCTGCTGGGGCTTGTTGGGGCATCCAGAATTAATCCCCTTCTCTTGCAGTGCTCGGTGCAGCAGCTAAAGCACCTTTGAGAGTTCCACTTTTTTGGTTTATATGCTTGAATAGGCTCTGCCCTCCTACCGCTGAGTTCTTAACGGATTGAAACAATACAATAAACTTTCTGATAGATAACTTAAAATAAGGCTTTCTTTTCCAAGTTCCAAATGCATAAGAAACGTTTTGCACGGGCTCAAGAATGTGATGAGTCACTACTGAAGAGGAGACTCGGATTAAAAATTAGATTTTTTTCCCCACAGAGGGTGTAGCAATTGTTCTGTCTCTTATTTCTGTCTTTAAATAGCAAAATGCGTAAGTCTAGAAAACATGGAAGAACTTGGTATGAGAGTTACTCCAGAATTTTATTATTTTCCAAAAGCTCTTGGGTTGTTTATCAAAGAATGGAATCCCTTAGTTTCACTCCGTAATAACACCATGCCAAAGCAGAATAGTATTTGGAAACCTCAGAGAAGGAAGAAGTGGCTGTTACTACAATAATGATGATTGACCTCTGATTTCTGTCTTGTTATTTGGGAAAATAATTAATGAGGAATGGGGAAATTAATGATAGAGAAGGCTTAGTGACCTTGCTCTAGCAGCTCATAGGGTTGTAAAGTTGTGGTCGCACTCTGGTCATGGGAGCCTTCGTGGATATATTGAGAAAATACGTAAAAAATTTAGGCTTGACTGTTATGCTTCAGCAGAATATACCCCGATATATGATTTTAACAGTTTTTGAATTCTCCATCTCAAAGTTGGACATTAGATAACTTACAGAACTTGTCTGGTTTTCTGAATCAGTTGCCTTCTCAGTGTCAACTAAAAACAGCTTAACAGTGAATATTGAGAAAATCTGGATCATTTAGGCTCTTCCTGTTTAGCTTCAAAGGACTTGTCTATACACAAAACTTGTGCCATGAGCTGTGATGAAGTAGATCATGCGTTAATAATTTTTCCCAAATATAAGGCTAACTGCATGTGTCTAAAAGGGCTTTGTACTGCCATAGTTGATCACTGCTGTTAAGGAGAGTAAAGACATGAAGGATTATGCCAATCTGTGCATGTGGATAAGAGACTTTAGCAAAAAAAATGTATGTTTGTATGACCTTTGAACTGTGTACATGGTGTGAACTATTATGTATTGAGAACAATTCCATGGTGAAGCAGAAATTTAGAGACAGAGTAAATCTAGAAAAAAAAACCAAACAACAAAAAACCCAAACCCCTTTCCTGCATTCTTTTTGCTCAAATATGTAATAAAATTGCATAGAAAGTTTTTTAAAAAATATTTATTCATTTGACTTTGTGTTTTTAGCTCTATCTGAAAATTTAAGTTGAATTACTGAGTCACGGAGCACGAGCACCAAGTAAAGATAATGGTCACTTTTCCTAGATGTCTCACTTTGGAAGGTAGATGGTGAGAAAAAATTAGGAAAAAAAAACCAAACTGCCAGTTAGCGAGTAGCAGTGCCAGTTAGCCTGGGAATATTTTGATTTTGTAACTATCATTACCTTTTTAGTCTTTTTTTTTTTTTTTTTCCTTTTTCTGTCATGCAGAACTTTGCCCTGGAGCTGTCATCTTCTAAGGTTACATTGCAGGACAAGTACAAGAGTGTACTCTTAATGTAGCTGTATTGAACTGTATAAATTAGTCTTTCCTTTAATATTGGAGCCTTATAAAAAAAGCAGTCTGAGATTGTATAATTGAAAAATATTTTTTCTATTAATTTCCTTTTGAACAAGACTTATGTAGCATCAAGAATTACTTAGCTGCTAAGATCTGAGCAATGCCACAAAATACATCATCATCCAACTGATCAAGGATGTGTTTATAGTTACTTAGCACTTGATTTGGAATTTGGCAAGATCTCTTCAAACTAGAAAACACACAGATGCAATTTTGTGTTATTCAGTAGTGTGTTGTGTTCCTTTTTTTGTTTTAAATGGATTGTATGATTCTGAGAAATTTTTGATTCGTTTCTCTAATCTTTACAACTGAACTGTTTCTCTAATATACATAATGGCTAAAATTACTATTTAACTGCAAGTCCCTCTGAAACATAAAGTAATAAAATCCATACAGCTTAAAATGGGAAATCAAATAGAGATGGATCAGCATTTTAAAATGTTGTATCTCTCCATTTTTTCTCTTTGAGAGAGCATGGTATCATCACGTTAGGCACAAGCCGTGTCTTATGCATGGCACTGTAGAACGATGGAGGTACTCTGTGAATACACAGCAAGGGCTTACTGTGTGAATATTTCCCAATTTGGACTCAATGTCTTGCTGGGAGGAGCTGCAAGCACTCTGGAGGCCAGGATCCTTTGAAATGACTTTGAAAAGTCAGAAGGGTGTAAATCAGTAAGAACAAGTACAATCTACTGTATCCATAAGCAGAAAGAATGTGTACAGAGGAGAAGATGCTAGGTAAGGTAGCAAAAGACCTGCAGGTTGAAGTGCTAAACGTGAAAACCAGTATCATGCTGTTGTGATAGAAGCAAGGGTTGTGTCAGGATATGAAACCACAACCAAGACTGGAAGTCACAGAATCACAGAATCACAGAATGTCAGGGATTGGAAGGGACCTCGAAAGATCATCTAGTCCAATCCCCCTGCCGGAGCAGGAACACCCAGATCAGATCGCACAGGAACGCATCCAGGTGGGCTTTGAATGTCTCCAGAAAAGGAGACTCCACAACCTCTCTGGGCAGCCTGTTCCAGTGCTCTGTCACCCTCACTGTAAAGAAGTTTTTTCTCATGTTCAAGTGGAACCTCCTGTGTTCCAGCTTGAACCCATTGCCCCTTGTGACTTCCAGTCTTGGTACTGGTGACCTGTCAGCTGGAAGGCTGTGGCCTCTGTAGGATATATGTCTGGAAAAACCTGGACCAACCAGGGAGAATTTGGAGGAAGAGAGTGGAAAAACAGTTGGAAAGTATAATCTCCAGGCAGGGGTGTGTATGTGTAAAAAATTAGAAGAATTTGGTCTGTTTAGTGTAGAGAAGGAAAGAGATAGCAGTTCTGCAGTGTTTAAAAAGTTGTTTACAAGATGAAAGCAATCTGTTGTTTTCTGTGTCCATATAGATATGACTAGGAGATTATATTATGCATTAGTATGGCTAACTGATGACAAGGATGGTTAAGCTTGGTTTAAGTTTGCTTAGACATCTTGTAGAAACTGTCACTATAGATTTTAAAACAGGTTTGACAAGCATCTGTGAGAAATGGCTTACATTTAGTTGAAACTGCCTTGGATCTTTCGATCCATGGAGCCATTATTTTGCAAATGGGATCTGTTTTCACATTCTACTTACGCTTCTGTCGTTGGTAAAGAGAAAATAAAATTTCTACCTAGTTGGACCCCTTCTGTTCTGTTACAGAACTTTTAAAGTGCTTAATTAAATAATAACTTTCTTTTTTTCTTTTATGGATCCTCTGTCATTTTTACTTCTATTGTCCCACTCCAGTTTTGGCAGCTAGGTTTTTCAATGTTTGTGGATTTAAAAAAATATTTTATCTTTTAATCTTTTTTTAATCTTTTATCTAATTTATTTTGTCATCTTTGTATCTTTTTACTCTCTTTCCTTACTGTATAATCTTATGTTTTCCAGTTTTGCCTCACAAGCACCTTGCATTCCTTGAATGCCCTATCCCACCTGCTTTTCTTTACCATTGCTAGCACCATCACACTTTGTTCTTTCAGTTGTTTTTGTCCTTTTTCTATGTTGCTCTTTAATTCTTAGCATATAGAAGATGTCATCTTTTACTCCTTTATCTGCATTAGTTCTAAAATAGTGGTTTAAGATCCCAACAAAATATAGTTTGATGGAAAGATTATGAAATAAATGAAGGCAATAACTTTAGGTAGCCTCCAATTAGAGAGGGTTTTTTTGGTATATCTAAGAAAACAAAGTGTACACTGTCACTGTACGTGATCTGGCAGTGCCTGTCCTCCAGTAGCGTTTTCCTATTCCAACCAGATTTGACAGATGAGTAGGATTCTGAAAGATGTTAAGTTCTTCCAAGTTTCATGAAAATTGGCAGCTAAGTAACAGGAAGAAAGACTCAAATTATTTCCTCATCTGAAGGAAAGAAGTTATAAATTAGCCCTTTATATATTCTGTAGGGTAGCAGTCAGCTGACTAATCAACTCACAACTTTGTTAACCAGCCAGGCTCTGAACTGTTCTATGCACGTGCCCAGAAAGGAATACCAAAGGAAGCTGTGTTGGTCAGGCTCAGTGACACTGAAGGGAGCTGGGCTTCTGTGAGCGAATGTTGCACAAAAATCCATGGAAAACCAGACTTTACGGATTCTAATGTCATAGGAATGCTGGGGTGGAGTTTTCTTTGTCTGTAAAATGTTTTTAGCTTTTTTTTTCTCTGTTCTTTGCAACATCAGTGAGACCATCACTTAATAAACAGATTGTTTGAAATAATAGTATGATCTTTCATCAGTCCATGTACTGGTTTCAGCTGGGACAGAGTTAACTTTCTTCGTAGTAGCTAGTGTGAGGCTGTGTTTTGGATTTGTGCTGAGAAGGAGGCTGATAACATACTGATGTTTATAGTTGCTGCCAGGACAGTCAAAGACTTTTCAGCTTCTCTGCTGTGCCAGTGTCTGCAGGTGCAGGAGAAGCTGGGAGGGAGCACAGCCCCAATTGCTAGCCTAGGATTCGATCATAGGTTTGGGATTGAGACCCACACTAGCCAATGGTATATTCTGTATCATGTACATCATGCCCAGTATATAAATGAGGCTCTGTCTGGAAGTTCTCTCTCTCTCTCTGGGCCATCTGTCTTTCTCTGTTCGTCAGATCTTGGTCTCTTGGATGCTCGTGTCCCTTTTTCCAGAACTGTGGTTTCAGGACTCTCTCTGCTCCAGGATTGTTAACTGGGAGTAGGCTGAGCCTTGGTCACTAGGTGGTGAGCAGTTTCACCGTGTATCACTCATTTGTATATTGTATATTTGTATATTTGCATATTGTTGTTACAATGATTATTATTATCATTTATATTTTCATTTTTATTGTAGTTTAGTTATTAAATTGTTCTTAACTCAACCCATAAGTCTCTCCCCTTTACCCCCTTAATTCCCTCCCCTGTTCCCTGGGAGGTGGGAGGGTGAGTAAGTGGCTGCGTGGTGTTTGCCACTGGCTGGGTTTAAACTACGACAATCCATTATTCCTGTTTTCTCTTCATTTTTTTAGGGAACCTGTTATATCCTTCAAAATTTGTGTGGATCAGTTCCATAAGTTCACTAAGAGCTTGGCCCATTCATGCCAGAAAGGTCTGAGGAGATAAGGTAAACGGAAAATGATATTGTTGGTACTTCAATCTAGAAGCATGATACCATGTACTAAACAAATTCTTGGACTTCTATTTTTCGTTTCTTTGTTGCAATGTATTGGCTGATTACATTTTTTAGTGCAATGTATGTGACAGCCTAAAAAAAGACTTTTAAGTTTCCAAGACTTAAAGCTTTCAAGTAGAGATGATCTCTCTGTGTTGGTTTTAACTATGATTTATTTGTCAGTTTATCTGTTCTGTATTACCAAACTCTTTCTGAAATTCTGTTTGTATTTCTGAATATTAAAATGAAAGGTACTGATGACAATGAACTTGATAAGTAAAAGTCTGAAAAAAACTGAATCAGAACTAAATTATTGAGCAAACAAAGCTGGAGAAGGGAAAGGAGGAAACAATTCTAGTGCTGAAGGAAAAAACACAGAAATCGAACTGTTCTGCCGTTCTTCTCACCTGTGGAGTTGTGGGTTTGTTCTGGGATTGGGTGTTTTTCTTTTTTTTCTTTTTTTTTGAAATGTTTGAGATTCATTCTAGGAGCTGAGAAGGAAGCGGAGAGGAATTTGTAGGTAATTCAGTGGCTGGTTGAACTGAGTTAACTTGTTCCTGCTGAATGTGTGTTTTTTAATGCTGCTGAGAAAATTATGCTGTTGTAAGACTGAGTGTCAGCATGCCTAGAGTGCTTTTTCCTTTTCTACTATTTATTGAAACTAAAGAAATAAATAAATTTATCCTCATTCAATGTGAACCTCGTAAGTGAAAAAACAAAGTTTGTCACGGGCTGTTGGGGGTGTTTATTTTTGCTGAAGTTTTTTTAGCCATTTCTGGATGCTTGACTAATAATGTATTTATTATTCTAAAATAGTATTTTGGATTTAATGACAAACCCAGAACTAGCTTAATTATCAAAAAGTAGAAAGATAACTTAAACAGTGTTTAATTTCGTGGTTTAGTAGAATGCAATAAAATGTTCTCTAATTATAAAAGAAAAGTGAATCAGTGAATTAAACATTATGTCTATAAATACTTGATCTAATTTTTTGTTTCTTCATTACTCTGTTTTAAAAAAAATGGAGTTCAAAAGTGTCTTCATTTCTAATGCTCAGAATTAGAGATGTGATTTGTATGAACATATGCAGCAATTATGCCGAAACTAAATTTCTTCAATTCTGCGGTTACTATGGTAACCAATATTCACTGTATTTCATTTAGACATATGCAACAGAATGGGAGATGGTAGGTTTAAGATTTAATAATCTTTGCAAAAAATATTGTGCTATAGTACGTGATATTTTAATTACGTGTAAGGGGACAGATCAAATAACTAACATGCTTAGTAGCATCAACATTGGTAGTAATAATTTTTAAAATACATTTGGATGATTCTTGTGGTAATAGAATTTCAGGTGCTAGTTTCTAACAATTGAGTTGAATTTGTTTTTTGCTTGAGCAGCGAGATTGTTCCTACTACTGTCATGTCTCTTTGGCCTCCCAGGAATAAGGAAGAGAATAGCGATTCTCCTGTTGTTTTGTTTCTGACCTCTGAATATGTGTGGAGAGCCACTGAAACCGGAGATTAGGTAGCACCTTTAGTCCGAGATGGTTATGTTTCCTGTGAACCCATGTTGCTGAATGTGAGCAGGTCTTCGTCTTAAGGTGTTTATTTTCTCAATACTGCTTGGTAGAAGTATCATTCCTCTTTTTTTTGATTCGTGTCAGGAAGGTAGAACTCAAGAATATATAGATAAGGACAAAGTGTGTCATTCATGACACATGTACATGTAGTAATGATACATGTAGCTGGTGAAAGATTCACAATGCTTTTTTATCTCCTTTGTGGAGCAGCATACAATGACTTTTAAAAGATATGCTGTAGTAATATGACTAACATAGCTGTTCTCTTTGTCAGAGGGAGCAAGTTAGTTTGAAGTCTCTAAAACAGTTTGTGCAGAATAACACTTCCTGAAGGTCAGAGGTATGTATTACAGAATTGTGAGTGCTAACTCACTGGATTCGGCTAATTTTTTTCTGGATAGGACAATCTAAAAGAATTTTTTTTTAGGTTTGTTTTTTCTTTTTTGACAGCTACAGCTGTGAACATAGTCTAATATTTATATATATTGAGGTTAAGATTTTCAACAGATACTAAATGAACTACGTGGTGACTAATGTTTTTTCCAAGCCTCTGACTGAAATGATACTTTTGTCATCAGCTGTGGATTTGTCCAATATATTTTTTTTTCAATGGGTTATGTACAGTGCATCTTTGTGTTGTGTACATGATTCCTTATCAGGCAAAGGATGTTCTCACCTTTTTCTTAACACATGCTTGCACATCAAATAATAGTCTGTTCATACCTTGTTCTGGATGTATTGCTGACTATGTAAGCAACAACAAATTGAAACTGTTTCTTAAGATTTTTTTCCTGTATTTCATCCTTTCATATGTAGTATTTTTTCCTCTTTCCTCCTTTCGCTAGAGCTATTCTATCTGTCAATACTTATTTTCTCTGACTTACTAAGAGTATCAGATTCTTTTATACTCCTTGCTAGAGACAATATAGTCCATCTGGTCTGTCAGGATGAGCCTGTAGGAGAGTAGAATATTGCTTTGCAGAGTCCAAGAAGCTGACATCCTGTCAGAGATAAAGTTAAAAATTCCTGCTTGCCAGATAGGCACATTTCTTTGAACAACACTGACTTCTGCCACTGGCAAAAGTTGTTTCAGGAAATTGAAAAAGCCACCAAACTTGGAAAAATAGATATTAAAGTGCAAATGACATGCAAGAATGGCCCGTATAATACACTTTCTATACATTTCCAAAGGAGAATTGCATAGTTGAAAATGTGATGAGTTCAATCATAGAATAATGGTTTGGGTTGAAAGGAGGGACCTTAAAGATCATCGAGATCCAACGACCCCTGCCATGGGCAGGGACACCCTCCACTAGCCCAGGTTGCTCAAAGCCTCATCCAGCCTGGCCTTGAACACCTCCAGGGATGGGGCATCCACAGCTTCCCTGGGCAACCTGTTCCAGTGCCTCACCAGCCTCATAGTGAAAAATTACTTCCTAGTATCTAATCTAAATCTACACTCCATCAGTTTAAAACTGTTACCCCTCGTCCTCTCACTACACTCCCTGATAAAGAGTCCCTCCCCATCTCTCCTGTAGCCACCTTTACGTACTGATAGGCTGCTATCAGGTCTACCCGGAACCTTCTCCAGGATGAACAACCCCAACTCTCTCAGCCTGTCCTCATACAGGAGGTGCTCCAGCCCTCAAATCACCTTCAGGGCCCTCCTCTGGACTCACTCCAACAGGTCCATGTCCATCCTGTACTGAGGACTCCAGAGCTGGATGCAGTACCCCAAATGGGATCTCATGAGAGCGGAGTGGAGAGGGAGAATCACCTCCTTTGACCTGCTGGTCACACTTCTCTTGATGCAGCCCAGGACACGGTTGGCTTTCTGGGCTGCAAGGCACATTCCTGGGCCATGTTGAGCTTCTCATCAACCAATACCCCCAGGTCCTTCTCCTCAGGGCTGCTCTCAATCCATTCTCCACCCAGCCTGTATTTGTGCTTGGAACTTTGCTATATGTATTGTGAAATTTATTTAATTAAAAAAAATCTTTTCCATAGCTATAGTTTGAAAGGTTTTCTTGGAATTGTTCAGAGTTTCCAAGCCAATTAGTTTATTGTGGTAACAGAGCAATAATGCGTCCTGCATTGCAGTGCATGAAAGTTCATGTGGAACATCAGCTGTGGATTCAGCATTTCTTTTGGCAAGCTTGGTACACTTACATTCTTCTAACATCTCTTTGGAACAGACTTTTGAGTTTTGAGTTTGGTGGATCAATAATCAGAGGTATGGAGACTATGAAGAGTGGGTTTTGGTCTTGCTCTATTTTTTTTTCTGTCTGTCCGTCCAGTTGGACTCTCAGGCAACTATTTTGCATTTCAGAGAATTTGGAATAAATGTGTATCTACTTTTTAGTAGTACTGCTTTCAAGAATATGGAATGCTAAAATATATGATTTATGCAGTATTTGTTTCCAGTATTTTATATTGGTGAAGACTGTACTATAGGTTTTGGGGATTTTGTTGTTGTTTTGTGCTAGTCAGTTTTTGTAGGAAGGTAGTGGTTCGAAGACACTTTTACTGTGGACTTTTAGTATGCCAATTGCACAATTGGAGTGGGGAGAGGGAGGTGTCCAGCTGGATCTCTGTATGGCAGTACAATCATTTGCCAAATGTATGAATTTTAAGGGTGATAAAATATTTTGGTAAATTACCTTGGCTTGGTGTCCTGAGGCTTAGCTACCTTAGTTTTCAGCCAACATTGTTTTTCTGCATTATGTAAATTCTAAATAAATAATGTTGGTTTTGTTTATTGTAGTAAATCTGAGTTACAAGTTTATATGCAAATAGGTAGATTATAATCCTCTCATATGTGTCTTCTGTCCATTGAGACGACACAGTGTCATACTACAGGTTAATGGACCTCCCTTCCATTGACTGTTTCTTAATTAAAATTAATCTCATAGTTTATCCATTTTGTTTTTTCACTTTTTTCTAGTTAGTGCTGGTTGCCACTGTCAGGATAGGCTCCAAAATAAGCCTAATTAAAAAAGCCAGGCCACATAGTTTGAAATTTAGCGGTCTTGTTTTTAATTTTATTTTTAACTGTAATTAACTGTAATTTCATTACTTAAGTAGGATCTACTGTGCGATTTATACTGCCATTAACTAATTGCTGGTTTTCCCTAAGTAAGAAAGGTGAAAATGGATTTCCTAACCTTTAAAAATACTGTAAATATATCACTGATAGGATACATTTTCTTGCTGATGAAAATAAGAGATTTTAAAATGTGTATATGTGTTTGCATAGAGGTATATATATATTACTATTTTTCTAATCATTAGGTTGAAAACTACCACCGGCAATAATGTTTGAAACACAGTCAGTTTCCTGTTCTTCTAAGGACAGTAATGAACCATCCCAAGGTACGTCAGATATGTCTTTTATTTTACAGTTTTCAAATAGTTTCATAAAGAGCTTAAATTCAAGATTTTTTTAAAAGGTGTTATTGTTAGTTGCATAGGTGATGTAAAGAAATAAAAGTAATTTTTATGACATTAATGTTATTTTAGTAAAATGTAAGAATAATAACAGTAGAAGCAACTAGATGAAATTAAATTAATGTTGGTTTCAAAATCTGAACTGCTGCTGAACTGTCTGTATATGCTTTGTTAGGATTGTGCTGTGTAGGCATCCTGTGAAGGTTTCTGGCTCTACAACAGGCAGAGCAAGATCCTATGAAATAGATTTTGATATCCGTTTTAGTCAGCTGTCTTTTAAAACAAAATCTGGCCAACCATCTTTTCTGTTCCAGTGAGGCTGTTTATGGTAAAGTTAAGAGAGTCTTATGTAACCTACTGACTTCTAATGTTTAGGCTGACACTTATAATTAAGACACTAAGAGATTATTCTTTTAAAAAAGTCCCCAATCCACAGACTGTATATGGAGGTTATTGGGTTCTATTTTACAGTTTAATCCCTTTTACTGTTATTGTTCTTTTCGTTCATCTCCAAGGCACATTAAAGCATTGTATCCCCCTGAACATAATTAAGTTAATGTTTCATGTTTGTAGGACAGCTTCTTGGACTTTTTAATAGCTCTAATGCTAAGTTTCAGTGGTTCCTGACACCTTTCGTTAGTGACCTCTGCAGCCAGATTCCCATTCTGTGTATTAATTAAATAGTTAACATTCAGTAGTGTGCCACAGTATCATTTATTTATGTAGCTGTAAGGCTAAGAGAGTTTAGAGAAAACATAATTGTGATATCCTCATGTTCTTGTAAAACAGATCATTTATACCATGTAGCTTTAAATTCCCATCATGGGAACTACTGTTCTGAAATTTCATCCCTTCTTAAGGTTGAAGTAAATATTGTATACATGAGAGTAGTCTCAGCTTGCCTCGAAAGCTGTGTGACCTTCTGTGTTTTGCTCTGAGCATTTCTGTAGTAGCTGCCACCTTTGCCTTTTTCGGTTCTGATGTTATTTTACTGTTTGGACAAAATCCTTGCTGAGGACTAGCATAAAATCATCAAACTCAATTCGTTTGGGATTAATTATAGTGTTTCATCTCCTTCAAATTATTCCTTCATATTCTTCAAATATTTTTGAATCTCTCTCCTTGTATTTGAGGTTGTATTCAAAAAGGAATAACATTTTGTGCACAAAGTATGCATTGTAGTACATGTAGCTGTTACATTCTCTTAGTCAATTTCAAGACCAAATCTTACCAAGTTTCAAATTAAAGGAAAAAATTAGGTATGGAAAATTTCTCACATGCCCACACATGAAGTTTAGTGACTTATTCTCTTTCCTTCTCCAGATAAGTGGATCACCACCAGGCAACGTAGCTGTGCTTTTGTAAATACTCCATTACCCTGTGTTAACAAAGCTATTTGTCACATTCAGGAGTTAGAATTAAAGATGGAGAAATGCTTTCAACAGGTACATTTATGGATTAAAATAGCCAAGTGCTTTTTGTCTTTATAGGAACAAATATATTTTAAAACAGGATTACTATGTTGTTTTTTATAAAAATTGAACTTCATGTCGTACGTGCTCTCCAAAATAGTGCCCAGCAGGTTCATTTACTGGTCATAATGTGTTTTTCATCTGCTTAACAGCTTTGGCAAATCAAGCTATCTTCTTAAAATCAATATACCACAGTATCATAGTGTAATATCAATATATCATAAAGATTAGTGAATTCATATATGATTATTCAGAAGCACACAGTCAAGTTGCTTCAATGATATCAATTGTCTGCAAAATAGCTTTTGATACTATTCTTGAGTAGATAGTCAAACTGAGCTGTGTGACCTTTTCTTTCATTTATGGTAAGCAGTGTGTTTTTTTCCTGAACAGTACTTAAAAATTCCTTGATTAAAAAAATTTCCTTACTCTCATATTGAGAGACATATAGATTTTGTGTGAATAGACTCAAGAATAAAGAGAAATTAAAAAAAGTTAGGCAGATGAAGAAAGAATGCCATATATACCATTTTAAAGTATAGTAAAATCTTCACATTAACTTGAGAACATGATTAGTATCATTTAAATAATTCACTTTTGCTGGAGAAGTGTTTTCCAAATGTTAATAAATTTTGCATATGTCTACACTGCAGTAAGAAGATCTGATTGCTGCTTGCACAGACAAGTTATATTTAAATAATTTATCTCCAATACCGACAATAATGTCGTCATAGCAGCACATCAGGAAAACTGTCTTATATTAGTATTCCACAAACACTGCTACATATTCTGCAGGGAGATTTCTGCAATGGCAGCATCGATACGAGAAGAAACCAGGGTGCATGTTATATCTTGATTTACAGTATAGACATCAATCTGATAAGAAATGTTATATTGCCTCATTCACCTTGATTTAAAATGTGAGAATGGTGAACTGATTTTAATGTCAAATTGTGTCATCAATATACATGAATTAGATGAATAAACATTGATATGTCCAGGTGTTTATTCATTTTGATGTTAGCTTAAATTGTTTAACACTGTGCATGTTTTCCATGTCTTCTAAGTCCATGTTAGTATACAGAGACTCGAAATAGTCTGAGCTCTAGATGGTGACATCATTCTAACCCCACCTGGAGTGCTGCGTCCAGCTCTGTGGCACCCAGCACAAGAAAGACATGGACCTGCTGGAGAGAGTCCAGGGGAGGGCCCTGAAGGTGATTTGAGGGCTGGAGCACCTCCTGTACAAGGACAGGCTGAGAGAGTTGGGGTTGTTCAGCCTGGAGAAGAGAAGGCTCCGAGGAGACCTAATAGCAGCCTTCCAGTACCTGAAGGGGGCTACAGAAGAGATGGGGAGGCACTCTGCATCAGGGAGTGGAGTGAGAGGATAAGGGGTAACAGTTTTAAGATGAAAGAGGGTAGATTTAGAGTAGACATTAGGAAGAAATTTTTCACTATGAGGGTGGTGAGGCACTGGAACAGGTTGCCCAGGGAAGCTGTGGATGCCCCATCCCTGGAGGGGTTCAAGGCCAGGCTGGATGAGGCTTTGAGCAACCTGGGCTAGTGGAGGGTGTCCCTGCCCATGGCAGGGGGGTTGGAACTCGATGATCTTTAAGGTCCCTTCCAACCCAAACCATTCTGTGATTCTATGATTCTAAGTTGCTGGGCCCAGATAACTTCCCTAGCAGTGTTTAATTCACTGTGGTACACATAGCCTTAATGAAGAAAAAAGCAGGTTAAGAGTGATATTGAATTAACAATATTAAGGGGTTTTTTGAAGTCATGCTACAAAATTTAGTAATACATAACATGTATGTACAAAACCTGGGTTTTATGACCAACCGTTTGGAGATGCATGGTTTTTAGGAATTAAAAAACTTTTCAGTAATTTTGACATGTTAAAAAGCATTCATCTGTATGTACACTAATTAGATCCTCTTATGATACTAAATTCAGTGGCCTGTTATGCTTTTTGTTAGGAAAACAGAAGTGCATACCATCTGAGTTGTATAATAGAATTTATGTTTTGCTTTTGCAGTATGGTTATGTGTTTACGGAGGACAAAATCCCATGGTAAGAATCATACATACAAAATAATGGAATCAAAATCATACAAAATAATGCGTTTGTTTTAGTATCAGGTAATTATTTGATGAGATGTTAGCCTGGCTATAAAGTCTGTTCTGTTAACTGTAGAGTTTACCAAGTTCTTTTGTAACAGAGAACACATCTAAAATAGGCGTTAGTGTCTGCAGGTTCTAGTTTTCAGAAGACCAAAAGAGTTTATGGATAATTTCTCATTTTCTTCATTGTTTTTTTCTGGATATGTTTGCACTGGAGATACCTAGAATATACACAGAGTTGTTAAAGGTTAGAAATTTAAAATGTAATTTTGAAGTCTAATTTTCAAACATAAAACTCATGCAGATTTTTTCTAAATTTTATGTATTGACTGCGTGTATTTTGCAGTACACTAAAGAACTCGGACTTTTCCTAACCTAGGATACAATACAATACAAGGGTATTTCAAAGCAAAGTACTCAGAAAGTACGTTGAATGTGTGACTTTAAAGTGCATTGTTCATGATGCAGGCTACTTGATGATGTAGTTCTAGTTACAAAGATTAAAAGAGGAGTTTGAAGAGGAGAACATATCTCATCCACTGAGCTTATTGTCCTGTCTGTTGTGCTCAACAAACCCTGTATTTCCCTGTGTATTTTTACGTCGTGTCAGATTAAACCCTATTGAGTTATTTTGTGGAATTGTACAGTTAATAATTATTCTGTCTGAATTGCAGTGGTTTTTAACAATTATTCCATTTAACTAGTCAGGATTTAAATGTGTAATATTCAGGAAAGGAAATTTTGGCTTAGTAAAAGTCGTATTTACTTGACAATGCTCGTTTAATTTCAGTCTAAAATTTTTTTATGACAGTAGTTTTTACCTACAGGGTAACAAAAAAGGTCATTGCTGAACCTATTGAAGATATGTGGTTATCATTATCCACTAAGTTGGATTTTAAAGAAGCTGATGTGTCTTGTGAAGGTAAAAATACTTCATAACAGTCAGTCTGAGTGATAAAAGTTACTTATCCTTATTTAATATATGCTTTGCATTTGTAATAATAGTTGCCTGTTGCCTGCTCTATGTCTTATGTAAATGATGTGAGTATCCTTTGAAATCTGTGTGTACCCTCTGTCAAGCTGAAAGACATACACATTTTAATGCTATATTAAGTACTATTAAATCATCCTTTTTGCTAGAAGGTAATTTACATTTCTGTATTTAGATTCATACTGTATTTAACCCTTCTAGGATTTGAACAAACTGAACTAGTTATATTGGTTGTTGGAAATTCTAGGGTTTTGGGTTTTTTTTCCATTTAGTTTCTGTGAAACAAATAACTGCATTGCTGTTACAGGGTAACCATAATGTACTCCCTACATAGAGTTCTGTTTTTTACAGTTTTCATCTTTAGTCAGTTTGTATCTTTTTGAATTAAGTTTTAAATATTAAAGAGATTGTGTGCATTCTTTTTAAAACCAATGTAGAACTTTTTAAGTACTACTAGCCTGGGGGAATCCTGGTAAATTTTGTGATAAGATTTCTGTTCATGGCAGTGAAGCCAAAATTTCACTCCAGATTTTGAGTAGTTGTCCTTCTTTTCAGTATTTGCAGATTTGAATCAAAACAGGGAAGTATTGACTGTGGAATCAAAATGGAAATGTCTTGGACTCTGTAGCATATATAATTCCCTTTCTTTTTATACATCAGGACAATGGATGATGATCTCAAAGAATATTTTATCAAAACGAATAACTGAGGCATTTTTGATAGCCAAATTTCACAGAACGAAATGTTGATGATTTGTGTGTATCACGAGTAAAACAGCGCTGTTCAGATGTTACACTTAATCTTCTTAACTCCAGAGACTTTAAGGAAGTCATTGATACTTACCTAGGAAAATAATACAAAATAAGTATTCTTTAAAAAATTGAGATAATTAGGAACTTGTACCATTATTCGGATGATTATTTATCCAAGCAACGAGGCAAAGATGAAAATTTTGTACCATCTATATGAATACATTTTTATTGCACTCTGCATTGGAAATAAGCTGGAGGAAGATGCTATTGATTTTAACCAGTTGTGCTTGGCTTGAAAGATGTAAAGAGGCAAGCTTTATATTGAGAAAGAACCTGGAGTACAGAGTGTATGTTTAAGCCTCCATAAGAAATAATTAAAATGTATTTTTAAAGACAGCAGTGTAACCAATTGTGCTTGCTGTGATACATGTGAATAGGCCAACTGTATGTTGAGAGTGAAGCTTGAATAAAGAGCATATGATTAAGCGTTCATAAAAAGTATTGTTTAATGTATTTTTAAAGACGGCAAGACATTAACCTTGAAGGAGGAAACAGAAGCTTTGCTACTGGAAGTTACTGAGCTAATTAGGCGGCTGGAGGCTGATCGTGAGGAGGCAGAAAAAGCTTTGGAGCTGGAGAAACAGCGAAGGAAAAAGCTTTGCATGAAAATTGATTGTATGTCACTTTGGAGGCTTCAGGAGCTCCCTGCAGCTGTTCAAAAAGGTATTGGTATTGCAACTAAGGATATTTGTTGGTTTTCATTTGATTCATTAGCAGGAATAAGAATTATGGTATGACTATATTTGTGTTTATTGTAGTAGGAGTATAATATTTACTCTTCTGAATTTGGTATGTTTGAATATATGTCTGGAAAAAAATATGGAAAGTACTACGGAATATTCAGCGTTGTTTGAGAAATCGCATAAGAGGAGACAAGACACTCTGAAGATGATAGTAAATACTCAGTTTGGGGCAAGGAATGAGAAGCTGAAACAGAATTATAAAATAATGCGTTTGAGTTAAACCACTGATTAAA
>VZTO01023781.1:1114-19352 GCA_013400615.1 Syrrhaptes paradoxus | reverse complement strand
AACATCTGTGTATGTATTTTTATTTATCTACTTACAAAATAAAACTTTGTAATAAGAACTAGCTCAACTCAGTTGAATGCAACAGCTTGGTAGTAATCACGAGAAACATTAAAATTAGAAGTCATTACAGATAGCATAAGAGCTCCCACACTTAAGTTTGCTTGGGTAGTACCATGAGAGAAGCTGTTTGTACCCCGACAGCAGTAGCTCCCAGGGTTACTCCGGGCAGAATGCAAACATACCCCAGGAGAAGACATGCTGTAATTTCCATCTCCCAGCAGGAAAAACCTGCCTCTTGTGAAAGCACAGGAGGTGCTGTTTCTCGTGTCCCTTAAGAAGAATGTGACACATAGGATTTTCTTCAATTTACCTTGCAGTAGTTTCTGCAGGAGCCACTTGTGGAGACTAACAGTTTGGCACCGAGTGCTATGCTTCACTGAAATACAAAACTCTGAAACAGGTTCAGGTCTTCTAGAAATATCTATTTAGTGTCACAAGTCACGCATATGAGAAGGTACTACTTGAGATGACTTGGATATACTTAATTTAAAAAATAAGGCAATTATTAGGCAAGCATGTTTAGACCTGGTGAAGACCGCCAAGTTCCTGTGTAATATGCCATTAAAACCACTAGGTGTCACATTCTAGCTATTATAATCAGCTCAAGGCTTTGGTTATTTTATGTTTGTTTGTTCTAATAAAATGCCTGAAGTAGGAAACTAGTCTGAATTAATGCATTCAGAAACTGTAACGTCACTAAGAACAGAGCTGGGAGATGAAGAGCTCTTCTGCCTGTGGTAGGCAAGATGTTTCTCTGAGGATTCTGACTGAATTTGGCAGGGCCGGAAAGTCAGTGATTTATCTCTGACAAAAGCTATGCAGCTTGCATGCCCTGCCACAAAGGTAAAGGCAAAAAAATCTAGTTGTAAAAAGCAAAGACTTCTAGTTCACAACTCTTGCTTAATTTTAAGCAAAATATAGGTGGGAGATACACTATCTCAGAGGGGTGAATTCTTGCTTTAAGTAACAACAGGCATTAAATTGCTCTCTGAACAGATACCAAGGCTAAGAAACCCTTCTATTAGGTGCAAGATCTTCTCTATAGGCCTGATATGGCTGCTGAACCTTAGTATCTCCTGCTGAGTTTTTTGCATGCAAATGGTAACACTCATTTCTTTCACAGATGGCACATTCCCCAGCTGCCACTGAATTCAGAAATTAGTAAAACCTAATCCAGAAGTCTCTAGCCATCACAGGAAGCTAATGTTGATATGCTGGGAAGAACAGATGCTTTGAAGCCTTCCTGTTCCAAAGTGCTGGCGGAAACTAAACAGGGGCAATGATACCCATTGATGCTGCCCCTGGAGTTCTGGAGGAAAAGGGCTCCTTTTGAAAAGCCTGCAAGAAGTATACATTGAAAATATTCCAGTTACCTTATCGTGTACTACTACATATAGTTCCACTATCTTCTCAACAGACATTCAGGCTGGCAAGCATTTGGAAGCTAATTATATGAATACCTTGGTTTCACAGTGACTCAGTGCTTTGGACTAATCAGAAAGATTGAGTCAATTGTTCATCTGGGTGTTACTGGTGGCAGAAGTTATTACTAGGTTTGGTGGACAGTGTTTACAATCTTCATGTTTCTAAATCACAAGTATGAAAACTATTTCATAGCCTTATAACTCCATGTTAGCACAGTAAAAGTAAGAACAATTTACCCCTCATATTTCAAGCTGTAAACCAAATTTTACTGGCATTCTCTACTACTAAACCCATGTTACAATCTACTTTCTAGTGCTATTTTCTCAGCAGGGCATAAGATGACAAGTGTATACTCAAATCATAGCAAAGGTTTTTTTCTCCATCTATAATTAGCCAGATAAATTTCTGCAATAGACACTAAATTATAGTTATTATAGAGACTGCTGATGCATAAAGAGAATGCCCAAATGACACCATCATACAGTGTATTTCATTGTCTTCTAGTTCTCTTTCCTAACCTCCACAGTCCTCCATCTCTAATGACAACAGTGTCAATTTTCCTGAGTTGGGAAGCACAATCTGAGACACTGTTGATATTTATTTAATAATAGCTCTTAAATACAGAGAGAGGCATGGTCTGTTCTCTAGTAAGATTAACAGTCCAATCAGGTCCAAACAATCAAAGCTGAAATGAGTGATTTTAAAAACACATGTAAAGTGATGACATATATTCTAGTCATTCTGGATCAGCTCTATAGCCATGATTTTAAAGTGAATTATAAGGTGGAATAAAAGTCAACAAGCCCTCTGCTCCAAGAGTACAAACCATCCAGAAACGTGCTAGGTGTGGCCAGAACATCTTCTAAGTATTTAAATGAGACATAATATTAACATAACTTGCTAATATTTAAAGATGCCTCTTTTCTTTAAACTGTACTGATAACCCTTTCCTCTACATTCTTTCATCCTCAAGTTTTTCCCCACATAGGCCCCAGCTTTAATTCTCTCTCATACAACAAATGAAAAAAAATATATTTAAAATGCGATTTACTCACTACCTAAGGAAAAAAGACAAAATTTGGGATTTGTATTATGCAGACATTTATGCTTCAAAAGACATTATAATATTCTTTATACTTGACATTTTATTAATAATTGATGTTATTAATATTTATAAATTTTACTCAAATTGTTGGCAATTTCCATTACTAAGATAATGCTCTAAGTAAGAAGACCAAGCAACCTATTTTTCTAAAAAAGTTCTTTACATACAGTTTTCCCAAGTTTGATAATGAGTTTTTCAGCATTTATGTGATGCATAAAGTTAGGATGAGATTTTCTTCTGCGATAATCTTCATCAGTAAAAGGAATCTCAGGATCTTCCTACAAAGGAAAAAATGTGGCTATTATACATGTCTTAAAACAGAACAATTTTTGGAGACCTAGATTGTTAAAGTAAATTCTTAAAAATATTTTAAACATCTCTTAACTTTGTTTTCATTTGAAATTCTTAGGCCTTCTGATTCTAATACTTGAGGTTCAACATTTTGAAAATGACAGCAGTTCAATTTAAATTTTCACAGCAGATTTTAAAGTTTTTAAGTTTTCAAAACCTGTTAATTTTTATTATGTATAGCATTACAGAAGCTTGAAACACTCTGTGAACTGCTACAGACAATATTAATGTCCACAATTTCCATAAAACTAAATTTAAGCATTGCAAAGTGCCCTACATGGTTCCTGACAATACCTAAAATATATAAAAATGTATCTGCTTATCTGTCGATACATTGATTTAAATACGTACTTCATTAAATATATAGTAAATATGGGATTTTTTCATTAACTGAAGGACAGTGCATATTATGGTTAGCATAGGTCTTACCTCTTGTCCAAGCAGTCCCTAATATCTGCCTGTATCACTGTAGCCCAGTGCCTAAACTTCACTGTTCAGTGGAATAAATTTAACAACTTTGGCAGTAAGTAGTGGTTCAGGGTGAAAGGATCATGAGAAAAAAAAACACGCTTGCTGACACTAACTTTATTAGCTATTGCTGAAGCACATACTGAAATACTTTGTTTTGTAAATGGAAATACTAATTTTTTTTTAAAAAAAGCATTTTCCTATTACTTACAGGGAGTTTGCTTTTTGCCCAGGTCATTATTGTTGAAATGAGGATGAATAACTTCGGTGTTGCAAAATGCTCTATTTCCATATGTAGGGCTGTTAAATGAAAGCAAAGGACTGAGTTTATTGTAAACTGTATTACACAAACTGCATTTTTGCTTTTATATAAAGGTCCTGTACAGACATTTATACCATAATGTTCACTGTGATATGTATTTTTAAGCAAATACTCTTTATTTGGGCTGGTATAAAATAAAGATAATAAATCAAGAAAGAAAACAACTACACAAGTAATGGTAATAAAGAACCAATTTACTGAGAATCAACATAATCTACATAGAACTACCTATTTTGGGGAAAAAAAAAAAAGAAACAACCTATACTGGGAAATGAGTAATCTTTATTGACTGCTGAGATCCTGAAAGAAAAGAAAAGTGTGTTTTTTTCATGATTGAAACGGAAAATCTACAGAATTCAAGTAAAGCTTCTTTATTTTATTTTAGAGCAAAATAATTAAATGTGGATATATTTTGTTGAGTCCTCTAAAATTTAAGGCATAATACAAGTATTCATACTGTAAACTGGAAAGCATAATTTAGTATAACTATCATATAAAGAATAATATTGCACTTCACCATAAAAAGATTACAGATGCCCATTAGAATTTGGATACAACAATCAGGAGAAAGTTTTAGAAAGACTGTTAGCAGTGTTCTTTATTGGACTTTAAAGTCAAAATTTATTTAAAATATTGGAACATTATTTGAATATCACAGGAGCAAATTTTCTACCCACCTCCGAGTGCAAATAGTTAAGACAATAGTTAACAGCTGTTTAGGGAAACAGCTGCCTACACGTATGTCATTTAAAGTGTTGGACTATTTTCTGACAGCTTCTCTAGTTTACGAATGCTGGAGTGCATCCCACAGTCCCTTGCTAATTAATTGAACAATTCATGCAGCATTTCTCCATCAAGAAAATCAGTTTTATATTACAGTAAACTACAAATCCCAGATAATTTCATTATACATTTATGGCAAATTTTGATGGCTGTATAGCAACCAGTTTTCTGTTCAGTTGATAGCTATACTAACCAGATGCAGCCCATGTTGCTTCCTCAATTTGATTCGTATCCTCAGTGATATTATAGAAAACAATCTCACACTCAAGCAAGTGACTTAAGAGCTCTTCTCGAGAAGAGACCTGGGGAAAAAAACAGAATCTGACATTTAAAAAGAAAAACTAAGATGAAAAAGAAATCCAAAATTAATTTTCTTTTTGAGTTTAACTTACTGATGGAATTTAGTTTTCTAACACTAGGATATTAGAATAATTCATAAGACTGATATGAAACTTTATGTCAAATTACAAGGTGATGAAATGCAAATTAAATGCTGAAACATCTAATTTATAGTACACATTAATATAGTCAAAAAAGATGAACTCTTTTTAGTGGCATTTTAGGATTCATATTTTTGGTGCAATTGTGAGTATCAAAAACATATCTATGACTTTTATAAGTATTTTAAACAAGGATCAGCTGTCAGAATTGAAAAGACATAATAAAATGTCCATTTCCTTGCAAAATAGCAACTTGCCATTTTTGTTAAATGCAGATTGACTGCATCAATGGAGCAAATCCAACAACTCTTGCCAACTTTGGGCAAGAGCAGTGACTAAGATTAAATACTGCCAGCCATAATTTTCTGATTGAACAGCTCAGCTGTATAGATGTTTGAATCAAAGTTTTCAATTGCTTGAAGAAATCCTAGATAATCAATTTGAGACAGAGGCAATTTTAGTTTCAGGAAACTAAATCAAGCAATAAGCAATCACATTCTTAAAAGCAAGCCTACTGTAGTTAGCTAAACTCTAGACATCTGGATCATCAGGATAGATGGTGTCCTGTCCATAACTACCATTTTTAAAAAAATCTATTTTGAGTCTGAGTTCCTTCCTTTTACTGTTTGTTGTATCAGACCTAGCAGGGAAGAGACAGCACTGTGCAGGAAGTAGAAGGGATACAATATATGTATACGGCTTCCAGCAGCAACAAAAGGCCATTTTATTAACGCAGGTCATTTTGCATGACTTGCAGTATTTCTAACGTTGTCTAATGGCAATCTGAAATAAGACTCTTACTTACTGCATAGGTTTCCTCTGCAAAATATGGTTTAGTACTCTCTGGTTTAGAAAGGGTACCCACTATTTGGTAGACTGCCTCTTTTGGCCTACTAGAAACTTCAGCAACTGAACTATTTTCATCTTCTTTCTCCTCTTCTTCTTCTCCTCCTGTGCTTTCAAGTGATGCCCCAACAACACATCTGGATAAATACTGCAATATACAAGACACATATTTGTATGCAAATAGATATTGAATCCTACACAGCTTCTCATGATCTTGGGGAGACACCAACGCGCTATTGAATAGCCCTGATCCTGTTGCAGGCAGTGTAGCTCAGAACACAACTTTCCATTGAACAGGAAAATGTTACGGACTCCTCAACCTCAGTTGTAACGGTTTGTCTTGTGTGCTGCACCTCAAAGACAAAGGTGCTGGTGAGTCCCTAGATGCCTCTTCTCTGCAACCGAGCGCCTCTGGGCAGGTGTTACCTCAGGGAGATGTTCTCTCTCCACACCATTCAGCAGGTGCCTGAGGTATCCCCACTTGCTTTAACCACACCTCCTGCTGCCAACTCGTATTGTTTTCTCCTTAATATCTTAACCTCTCCTTGCCCCCAGTCCCTCTCCTCAGCAGCTATTTTAGGTGACCCAAGTTCCCTGGCTGTCTTCTCGCCCGGCCGAGCTCCCCGGAGGCCGGCGCTGGCTCCGGCCGAGGCCCAGGCGGGTGCTCCCGCGACGGGCCGGGGCAGGCGGGAGGGCGGAGGCGCCTCAGGCAGCGACGGCTGAGCAAGAACCCGCGGACCGTCCCCCGCGGTCACCTCGCCGATGCTGCGGCCGCAGTAGGAGTCGAGGTGGTTAAGGAAGACCCGCGGGCCCCGCGTCGGGGCCGCCGCCATCGCCATTGCCACTGAGGGCGCCGGGGACGCGGCCCGTTGCTACGGCGGGGCGGGGCGGCCCTCCTTTCCCCTGGCAGGCGGGGCGCGGCGCCGAGGCCAGCCTGCCGGGGGTCTGAGGCAGCGGCTCCGGTGGGGACAGTCGTCAAGATAAACAGGCATTTAGGGTGTACGTACACTTTTTTATACATGATTCAGTCCGTGCCAGGACAAATGCGGACAGCGGCGGTCAGTGGATGAGGGGCTGTATTCCTGACTGCTGGACGCCGAACAAGGCAGACGGCGCGTAGCGCTGCTGAGACAAGCCCGGCTGCGGTGGGGCTGTGAGAGATCCTTCAGACAGCAGGTGGGCTGTGGGAGCTTTTAGGTAGGTTGTAGGTTAACAGCTACACTGGACTAAGCTGCCTTATCTTAACCCCTGAATAAGTGAAAACAAATGACAGCCTAGGGCGACGTATGTCAGTGCTTCAGAGAAGCTCCCTCTGCACAGGCAGCAATGCCCAAGGATAGGCACTGCAGTGTTTTCTTCATCCTCAGTAACCCAGGCATGGTGGGGTGCCATAGCTTTTCCATTTTGGGGTTAACACTGCACTAAAAGAAAGAACGTAAGTTTCTTCTGGTAACACCTTCAGAACACCTGTTTTGAAAGTGTTTCTCAGATGAGGTTTACAATAAGCATGCAAAATGACAAAGCATTTTAAAGATGCCAAAGAAAAAAGAGCCTTAGCAACATAACATTTAGTTTGGCATTTTTCCACTTGTATTTCTAACACTCCCTTTCCAAATCCCTCTTTACTATCACCTACCCTGTTTTTTCACGACAGCTTTCAGCAGACAAAAGTTTGCAGCTCCAGGTTTTCCAATACTTGGCAACTATTTGATATTTAAGATTTTATTACGGGCACGATGACTTTTGTTGTTCACTCCCCCCTTTACAGTAGCTCCCCTCCAAGAAAACCACAACACACTGGTACATTTATTTAATGCTTTAGTCAACTGAAATGAAACAAGTAAATTAGTTGCAAGAGAAAATATTCAAATATAAATTTGGTAAAGTACATTCTCCTCACAGAGGACTAGCCACGTGCCACAGACCTGTGTGCAAAAGAGAGCCTATGAACAATTTTTACAGTATGGAAGCATATTTTAGGGCAGAGAATTAATATCAGAAGTTTCAACCTAAAAAAGATAATAAACACAAAATTAAGCTCTAGAAAACAGAAGCAGTAACTACAGTTGTCATGTCAGTCATAGTTACACATCACTACCCCAAAGCTATTACAAAAGCTCTACTAGGATTCTCTAATTAATATGACTACTAATCCTTGGCAGGTAGAAGTCAATATGGCTCTAATGAAGTCACTGTAATCTGTGACTTCATGAGAACCGATGTATCCCTAAGCACAGCTCCATAACAGCTACTGCATATACTTGTCACAAAAACATGGCAGAATAATGGCAGGAATATTTAAATAAATATGCACAAATACTGAATAATATAAGAATACAAAAAGTATGAACGTCAGAATGTTAGTTCAACAGCATTGGTATTTCTAACCAACTGTAGTTTTTAAAAAGTCTGCCATTCAGTACATAGTTTAAAAGTTACAGCAGACCAATAGATTTATAAAGAGATTTGTATCAGTTTTAAAGTAGAAAATACAAGTTATGTCTTCCAGTTTGTATTAGTCTTAGCAAACTTCATATAGCCTTTGGTTTCAAACCAAAACAATACAATTAACATTACAGCGCTTACTCTGTATTCATTAGGAGAGGACGCTGTACAATTGAGGGAGAAAATGTGAAAAACAGGAGTACCAAAGTACTGTATTATAGAAAGTAAAGGCTAGAGCAGAAATACTCTTGAGTATATCCTGTACATCATGTAAACACACATTCAGAATAGTAAACAAGCTAAAATGTCTTCCAAGCCTCCTCCGTTACATATATATAGCATATATAACAATTTTTAAGAAATGTAGCCCATTACATCCTAATTCTGTGCTTAACTCATCTGCTATTCAGACAATACATTCATATATTAGCAGTACATCTTATTTCAAATTTGCTGGTTGCCATAGACAAGGATAGATCAAATACTACTGAGCCTTGCTTTTAACTCAGATACTGCCACTATATAAGCAATGCTCAACTGTTTAAGAACCATCCTTCTTGTTCCCAAAGCTGAGAGTTTTCAGATATATGTATAGCAAATCAAGCTGAAATTCTGTTCTTTGCAGAACAGTAGTTTTCCCAATTATTTTCCATTAATTGGGTAGAGCAAGTAGCTAGCTTCTATTTTAAAAAGCAGATATGAAAATTATCAGCAAGCACACACAAAAAGAATTACTACTTGTATATATAACATTCAGTCTCTCTCTCTATATATATATATTTTTTTTTTAGAGTTTCGGATAGTTACACTTTGAAAAGAGACCAAATTTTTTGGATGTTGTAAGAAGCAACTTACTTGCTCACCTACAACAAAAAAGAAGACAAAAAAGTTCATTAATTTTACAATTTATCAAAGTGGGTTTTACAGCATTGTGATATAGGCAAATCCACTGCAGCAAAATGTTACAGAGTAGTACTAGCATGAATTAGATATTAATGCAATAAATGAAGCTTAAGATGTTTGTAAGAAAGACCTCAGTGCCTCATACTAAGAATTTCTTCTAGCGTTAAACCTTCCTCACTTCTGGGTAAATCATGACTGACTATCTTTCTTCAAAGCTTCTAGTCTCTGTAGTAATGCATTTCCAAACACTTCTCGATACGCAGGGCTGAGAGAGTCCAATAAGGAGTAGACAGTTTCATGGTACGGAGTTTGCAATCTGTCATCAGTCTGATCAAAATCATAAGCTACTACCTGCAACGAAGAAATCACTGGTTAAATTTCTGTGGTTATGATCACCTTGCAATGGGACACAAGATATCATATGTTTAGCTTTGTCAGTCAGGGTAGCACAGTAATGTGGGAACAAAAGATACGGGATTTAAATACAGCCTGTGTTTTCTACTATGGGGCTTAGTGATAATACAGTATGTAAGCAGTCTTAAATACCTTTTCTCCAAAACTCAGAATATTAGTAAAATGTACCACTATGACCTTTGAAAAAAAGTCTTACACTTACATGTTTGCACAATAAATACATATGGTATAAATGGAGTTGTATACATGCTGTGTTACTGACTTATCTGGGTACATGAGAGACCCACAGACTGATACTCCTGTAACAAATTGCTGCTTCAGTCTTCATCATTTTGTATCTCAAATAAACTGATTTTTCATCAACTTCCCTTCTTGCTTTGTTCGAAGTAACTAGTTAAAGTTCCACTTTTTAGGAGAAAACATGTAAAATAAGCTTTCATAAAAGTAGAAGTGGAATATGCATGCTGTTTTGGTGTCAGTGAAGTATTTTTCTAAGCATCTCTTGAACACGATCACTGTTAAAAACAAAGAGGCTTGAGAAATTATAAACAAATTAGTTTACCCTGAGTCCTGCTTCGGTGAGTTCCAGGCAGTATCTGTTCCTTTCCCTGGTTTCCACATTGATATATGCCACATCCTCTGCACAGGGAAGGGCTTTTGAGACAAACATGTTGCTGACAGCAAACAGAACATCATTCACAACAGCTTCGGCTTCTAGTCTCATATCTTTTACATCTGTTCCTTCGAAGTCTCTATAATCTGAATCCTCTTCAAACCCTGTATTATTGGGCAACTCCATAGGATTACAATCAGCCTCCATTCTGCATATGTAAACAGGTATTTTAGATTTATCATACCATTACATTCAATATGTAATAATACCATACAACAAGCAGACATATTTAACACTGTCCAAAAAAAAGGAAAACATGAGGCCCAGCAACTTCCATAACCCATAAAAAGACAGTCCCAAGAATACAAAACAAAGATACCGAGAACAGCAGCTTAGGAACGTTACATTAGCACACAGAAGCAGTATCAGTATCACTGAAGTTTCTTCTTACACGAGTAACTTGCATTCTGTTGTATAAGACTCTGTTATGATTCAGCAGTAATTAATTCTGCATTTTGCTTACCTGGAATGCTGTAGGGAGGTAAGTCATGCCCGGGAAAACAAATCAATAGCTGTAGAAAATAAAAACTTATTGTTGGTGAATTTAAGAAAGACTTTGAAAAGTCTGTGAACTAAACGGGTTAACAGAAACATATAAAGACATACCAAGAGCAGCTTTTTGTTTATAGTCACTAGAGAACAATTCTCTTGTTCAGCTTTTATGCACAACTGTCAATACGTTTGAGAGACACAACACAGCTGGCCTTTGTAAGCAACCGTTACCAAAAAGGGACGGACTCCGTAGGGTTACCACAGGGGCTCCAGCGCTCGCCTCTCAGGTATCAGCGTGTCCCAAGGCTTCAGCTCACCTACACCCACGGGGAAACCTGCCTCGGGTCTGCGGGGGAACCCCTCAGCACGCTGCCACGAGGCTCTGGGGAGGGAACGGGGGCTGGCGATAACCGGCTGAGATTCACCACTTCCCAACAAATCCCACCTTGGAGCTGAAGGCAACACGGGAGCTGGCTACCGAGCAGCGCAACCTCCCCTTCCCAGTGGATCGCTCCGATTTCCTGACAGCGAAACAGCCACGGACCGCACCTGCCACGCTGCCCCAGCAGGCTGCAGCCCCCACCGGCAGCGCCGCACCCGGAGAACCCACCTACCGCTCCCGCCAGCGGGCGGCCAAGGCCCCGCCGCCCGACCCCCACCGGCTCCGGACACAACGGCGCCTGCCGCTCCGCCCTGCTGGAGGAGAGCAACCCGCCCTGCAGCTTCCCCCGCGCGCTTCACTAGAGAGACTGCCCCACCGCCGCGCCCCGGCGCCGCCCGGCAGCGGAGGCCCCTCCGGCGCGGTACCACCCCCTCACACACCTCGGGAGACCACTTCCGCCCCCGCCTCCTCTGCTCGGTGACGCCACTTCCGCGCGGACGTCACGGTGCCGGTGACGGTCTTCGGGGGGGGCGCCCGGGGAGGAAGGAGACAAACAGCCCGGATCGGCCTGGCTGCCCTCGCTGGCAGCGGCGAGCTGACGCGGGGGGATCTGTCTGCCCGCCCGCCCACTGGACCCCAGCCCCTCTCCCCGCTCCGCACCCCGTTCTGCTGCGCAGCGCAGCTGTGGCGGCCCCTCCGCGCTCGCGGGCCGCCGAGAAGATGGCGGCGACGGTGTTGGAGTGAGGATGGAGCTACCTCTCGGCGTCTCTTCGCCCTGAGGGGAGGCAGTGACGCCCCCCCGGCGGTGTGAGGGGCGGCCGGGGCGCTGCCTGGCGGCGGGAAGCCCCTGCGGTAGCCCGCGCTGAGGGGCGAGGCTGGGCCCGGCGGCTCCCGCTCGCCTCCCTCTCTCCGCTCGGCCTCGGCCCCGGCCCCGTCCCGCAGCCTGGCCCCGCGGCCCCCGGTGCGCACCCGCCATGCCGTGGCCTTTTTCGGAGTCCATCAAGAAGAGGGCCTGCAGGTACCTGCTGCAGAGGTACCTCGGCCACTTCTTGCAGGAGAAGCTCAGCTTGGAGCAGCTCAGCCTGGATCTCTACCAGGGTACCGGCTCCTTGACGCAGGTCCCTCTGGATAAGTGGGTAAGAGATGCCGGCGCTTCACCCCCTTGGCTCCTGCCGCGTCTGAGGGACCGGCTGATTCCCTGCCCACGGCTGCCACCCACTTTATTTTCAGTACCCAGCCTCCTTTATGTAAAAAGTTACAACCATAATTAACATTTCGTCCGGGGAACTCTTCTCTCATATGCTAGTACTTCAGAAAAAAAAAGAGGTCATTTATTATAGATTTTTTCTAGACAGACTTTGATTTCATTATTCTTAATTATGAGAAAGGAAACAAAAAGAAGGCAATAGCTGCTGTGATATTTCGGGGAGGAGCTAGTGTAGCCCAAACTACTAGGAATTGCTGTTGTAGTTACTGAGGAGCATGTTTACTGACTGCTACTAGAGATGATAAATACATAAAGTAATCCGTGTTGTATCTGTACTTTGTCTTAATCTTGGAACCGTCTTGGTTCACATTGACAGTGTTGTGCTGAGTTTAGTCCGTATAGATCTCTAAAACTTGTCCCCTAGTCTTGCAATGGTGAAAATACTTGCTGACAAATGGAAAGCTGTATTTAGTTGGAGTTTGCTTAGCAGGTGGGCTGTCATGCTTTGAACCAACTGAAGCTTTTTTTCAGTCTTACTGTGTATGTTTTTATATATATATCTGTGTGTATTATACACACACATATGCATGCTTCCAGCCTACTGTGTTAATCCAAAGGTCTGTGTTCATGTCTGTAATATTTTGCAAAGTTTCTTGGGTTAATTACCAATGTTATTGAACTCTACCTGCTAGTCAAGTGACTGTCATGACAAGCCTTAGGCACTCCTGGGCGTCAGTCATTGACTTCCAGGGTGGCACAGATGATGAGCTAGGTACACAGTTATTGCTTTACAAAGTAATTTCAAAACACATTTTTTCTAGACTGTGTTCCAGTATGAGGCCACGCTGTTTACATTTTAAAATACGTGTGAATATGTGATGTTTTCAAATAATGCTTTCCCAGTTGTTTGTGTGGAAATATGTTTGAAAGCAGCAGGAGACAGACGTTTGCGGAAATGCTCAATATTACCAGTGTTTTAGTGTGGATTTTTTTGTTGTTTGCTTGCTTGTTTTCTTCTTTTCTGGCTGTGTCTGCAGGTTGTTTTCTATGGCAGGCAGTAAGGCTGTTTCGCTCTAATTGAGTTATTGTGCCCTCTAGTGGGTATCACAGCGGTCTTCGCTGGTCAAAGTGATATTATTTAAAATCTAAATACTTTTGAAACAGCAGCAGTTACGGACCAGTACTAAATGAACAGTTAATTATGTATACAAAATGATTAAATGTATATACAATAATGCTTAGGTTATCTTCTCCATTTCTAGATCAGCGTTTTTGTTTTTGGCTTGTAAACAATGACATGTTTGAAGTTCTCTGCACGTGACTTTCTCATGTATGACACATTGCGAAAACAGATGTCGCAGAAGTACTCCAGGTCTTTTTTTTCCCCTTAGTCACTGTAAGCTTGTTCTCTCTGAATCACCAAGATAGCTATATTTTTACATATTATCTTATCTGTTTTTGTGGGTGCTGTAGATATTTTGGCCAACATTGTATGTGTTCATAGACTATAGAGATACGTAGGAATACCTAGGGCTATTAGTGTAAGTCCATTGCCCCTTGGGACCTGAGCTATTTAGAAAAATCAAAATGTAACCCATAATGTCTTTGGTTGTACTTTCACTACTAGTATTACTGTGATTTCCAGCTGGAGACTTTCGGTCATTAACGTGGGATCAAGTTCTGATGTGAAGACTGTGCTTCAGTTTTAAAATTTCACTTGGAATGCTCTAATTGCTGCTTTTTAGGAACAGCTGGCTTGTTTATGAAGTGATTTAGCTACAAGAATACTTGATTTTTTTTTAAGATAGTAAATCTCTGTTTCAAAATAATAAGGAATGTACTAAAATATACTAATTTTAATTGTCAAATAAGTTGGTAGCAAAAAGATGCCCGACTCAGATCCATTCAAAATATGGCAACTAGCTTACTTCCTGCTATAGCAAATTATTTTGTAAAGGTTCAAATAATTTAAAAGAGTCTGTGATATTTTTAAATATAGTTTTCATGCCAAATATTTTTTGCCTTATGTTATTAATACATGTATAATTCTTAAATTTAGTTAAAAATAAAATTTTAATGTCACTCAATCTTAGTTGATTATTTGATTCTTAAAATAATTTCCCAATGGAACTGTTTTAGGTTCTGTTTCTTTGAAGTTGATTCTTTTTCTGTTGCTTGAGTGGACTTTGAAACAGAAACTAGAAAAGCTGAACATATAAGCAAACAAAATTCTAAAAGCAGACTTATGAAGGGCATAGGCAGAACAACAAGTTAATATGATGGGAAAATTGCACCTGGAGACATAAGAATGAAAAATGTAATTTTCTGAAGACTTCTTTTTGTTCATTTTTTTAAAAAACATTTTTCTATATATTTAGAACAACATTTTAAATATAGTTAAATTGGAAAGCAACTTTTAAATATTTTTTTAAAAAATTTGTTGTAGAAATAATGCATTTTCTCAGGTAAAATCAGTGACCCTGTTCAACACAGGAAAGTCAAAACTACACTCCTTTTTGCCAGCTGAAGATTGTGTCCTAGTATTACATCCCTAGTCTTCAGTAGGGTCTTGTATGTATTAGAAGGTTGCACTCACTGAAATTGGTATGTGGTTTAGATGGTTTTTTATTTCGTTAAAGCAGCTTAGATAGTTCTTGTTCAATAATTTAAGTTTTTACTAAATTTCTGAATCAGGCCAACCAACAACGATTTGCAATTTTTTTTTAACATAAGTGGAAAGAATATTTTTCCTCTGTATGGATGTAATGAAAGCTATATAGTACAACAAGGCAGTCTTTTCTGAGGATTCTGGAAAGCTTCAAAATCACAGTTTACTTCTTTAGAGCTGTTGTTCCATTTTTCTCATCAATTTCACTTACTCTGTATGATACTAAGAACAACTTGTCACTGGATTAAATGAATGGTTTCTGTAGAATATTGGTCTGTCCACTGAGCTTTGGTTTTCAAATTAGTGCTGAACATTGAACACATTAAAATATGTTTTAGAAATGGCAACTTTGTTATACAGCAGGAGATGATTATTTGGTTCTGTTATTCCAGTGTCACAGAGAAATGCAAAATGAACATTACATTGAAAGTACATGTTAGTGAAATACTTTTGCCACAGAAACTAGGTACTTCTTACGTTTTTATTGTCAGCCTGTTTTCAGCTTCAGGTATTGCCAGAGGAAGAAATAAACTAACTTGTGTCAGTACTGCAGTATTTATAACAGTAAGACAACAGATTTTTTTTTTTTGGTACTGTGCAGAAAATAAAGGTTATGCAGTTACAACAGAAAAATCTGTATTATGCTGTAAGCTGAGTAAGAAATGTGAAACAAATTATGATGGAATCAAAATACTTGAAAGTAGCCAGTTTATTGTCTTTCTGAGTATAGGTCATTTTCTGGTAGCCTCAATATGTTTTAGTCATTAAATGCAAAATTATGGATGTGATATTATTATTACTATTATTAATAATATTTAATTTTCTTCTTCTAGTGTCTTAATGAGATCCTGGAGTCTGCAGACGCACCTCTGGAAGTCACAGATGGATTTATCCAGTCAATTTCTTTATCTGTTCCCTGGGGGTCGTTGCTGCAGGATAACTGTGCATTAGAAGTAAAAGGATTAGAAATGGTCTTCAGGCCAAGACCAAGGCTTGGTAAACTTATTTTTTAATTTTCAAAAAGGAAGTTCTTTACAGTTTTTCAGAGGCAAAAGTTACACTTGCTTTTGTCAGTTTTTAACCTTATTTAAAGTGCTATCTAAATGACATACATTAATGATAGAGAATAGTTAGTTGGTTGTCAAGTGTTTCTCAGGTGGTTGTTGTTCTGTTAAATAACTTAAACAGTAGGAACATTATGAACATTTTATCTCTTCTTCCAAACAGTTTCAGACATATTGAAAGTAACACTGTGGAAAGGAGTTTTTGTTACCTAGGGTTTTCGGGTGTTGCATGCCAAGTGCTGTTAGTCATCATTAGTAGCTGGCTATTAGATGGCAGTAGGATAACACAATAGCGTAAGACTATGAGGAGGGGGTAACACTGAGATTCTGACTTTCTTCAGTAACTTCAGGGGAAAAGATGCATCTTGTCTGTTTGGAGAACTAATACATTCTGATTGTTGTCACAGTCTGAGATGACTTTTAAGTACTCTGAATACTTAACTACCTTTGATTATAAAGCTGAGAGGATTGTCTGAGCTTTTCTAGCTTGTCTGTATCCATATGAATCTAGCTGATGTAGTTTAGACTGTCCTGGTGATAAATTTCCACTATCAAACCTTCATAAATTCTGTTAAGATGTGTTGTTATAGCATATGTGGGACATTTAGTGCATTTTTAGTGTGTGGAATATTTTGAATGAAAGTCTGAAGGGTTTTGATTTGTTTTGCTTTTTATACTGTAGAGAAGATGGAAGAAAATATTTCTCTAAATGCATCGTAAAGAAAAGAAAAAAATGCATAAGCCCTATTTTCCATCTCTTGAGAGTTACCTTAAGTAACTTTCTTATATATAATGTGGGTTTCATTCTTATTTGTTTAACTGTAACTAAATTTTGAGCTATCTTACTTTCTAATGTAAGATTATTGCTTTGAAAGAATTGTAGTGTTAGGAGGAAGCTTTATTTATTCACTTGCATCTGCTTAGTTCTCTTTGATGCACAGGGCTTTCTAACACAGTAGAAAAAACCTATGATGCTGGTATCACACTTTTGTAGCCACATGGGTGTTTCCAGACCTGAATGCTAAACTGGGATGTTTTGCCAGTTTAACATGTTAATGTTTGTACTAGTTTTACTTCTGTTTGCCTACACTAAAGTGTTATAGTTGAATTTGATTAACTTTTCTAATCTAGCTTTATGGTATTTGCTCACAATAGGCTTGGCATTAGCTGGTAGGAATGCACTGTCAATTAAGTTAATCTGCCTGCTAAAAGAATTGCTCAGCTTAATAAGTGCTGTGCTGTTGGATTTTATTATGTTCTATTTGTTATGTCAGGTCTGTGTTAGATATTTAAAACATGTTCTAATATGCTAAGATAGCATCTTAAACCTTGTTTAGACTATCCCCATCTAGGATATGTTTTAAAAGGAATAAGAACCTTAAAATAATTCTTTAAAAAAGAGAGTTATTTCTTTGATTTAATTTCACTGATTATACCTATGAAATCATACTGGTATAATAAAAGTACTTGAGAAATTATTCACTTAAACTAGTGCTAAAGTTACACTAAATCCTGGTTTAATCTTGTTTATATTGTGTTTTTAAATACCAGAACCGTACCAATGCAATCTAAATAGTTTGAAATCATTTTGAAGTAGTAAACTGTAAAGAGAGATTGTATTTTTTTTTAAGTATAATTTATTGCAAAGATGTTGAAACTTTTCTGGGTGTGCCAAATGTATTAATTTGATTTGTCTTTATTGTTTCAAAATGTTCAGAGTCAAATTTATTAAGACTTCTCTTACTCCACAGCATCTGGGTCTGAGCCTATGTATTGGTCAAGTTTTATGACCAGTAGTATGCAGCTTGCAAAAGAGTGTCTTAGCCAAAAATTGACAGATGAACAAGGAGAAGGGTCCCAGCCTTTTGAAGGACTTGAGAAATTTGCAGAAACTATTGAAACAGGTATGAATTAATTACTGAGATCTGAATGAACATCTGAGGTTAAATCAGTTTGTGTTGTGTCTCTTTTACAAAATGGCATCTCATTTGCTATAACCTGTCTCACAGGTAATGCTAACAAGTGAAAATTTGTAAAAGTTAAACAGGAAGGCAGGACAATTGATCTTGGTTTTGAAGGGGGGAAAAAAAGCCCATTTGTTTACTAAAATACATGTATATTTCCCTCTGGGGACAGAACAAACCCTACTTCAGGGCAAATTAGTGTTTGTTTATACCAGAACAGAAACAG
>VZTO01023780.1:0-11613 GCA_013400615.1 Syrrhaptes paradoxus | reverse complement strand
ACCTTGAGGGGGCTACAGGAGAGATGGGGAGGGATTTAAAAGGGCATGCAGTGACAGAACAAGGGGTAATGGATTTAAATTGGAAAAGGTCAGATTTAGATTAGATGTTAGAAAGAAATTCTGGACACTGGAACTGGTTGCCCAGGAAAGCTGTGGATGCCCCATCCCTGAAGGTGTTCAAGGTCAGGCTGGATGAGGCTTTGAGCAACCTAGTCTACCGGGAGGTGTCCCTGCCCATGGCAGGCGTGTTGGAACTCGATGATCTCTAAGGTCCTTTCCAGCCCAGGCCATGCTATGATTCTATGATTCTGTTTACAAATCACCTCCTAGGCTTGTGCATTTTATACTCAATATATATTAAAATCTAGGAAGTTTTGATTTTACAGAGCAGCAACATTAACTGAAGGTATGTAGTTCAAATGTTTACACTATCACATCTTAGTGCATCACAACCCTGATACCTCCAGATAATACTTGAGCTGATGTACAGGTGGGCTAGCTGCCTGCATAATTAATTGTATTCATGCCCACTGAGACATACAGACATATATTTCCTGAAAGACAATGAAATGTTTATTTTCTTGCTTAATCACTTCAATTGTAATTAGGTAATGAACTCACTTTTACTTCAAGGTATTATTTTACTACTTCAATGTTATTATTTTTATTTTAACATGTATTGCATACCTTTTCTCCATCTCTGAAGATACTTCTATGGCATTTGAATGAGTTCATATTTTACATTTAGGACAGACCACAGTGGACCTCTCTACAGGAGACATTCCTGCCCTCTCACCCCTACCATAAAAGATTTTTGTAGAACTCATAACGCAAAGTTGCATCTATTGAGCTAAGTTGATTCTTTATTAGAAAAGCACCAACACCACATTCTTCAAAATTACTGGATTTTATTTGCCTCAGGCTTATGACTTGCAACCAAAGACATTGTGCAAAGAAAGCAAAGATTAAGTACACTTTAGGGAAAAGGTGATAATCCACACTGGTAACATAGAAGATCAGTCTGATGAAAGAAGCCATCCATTACACTATATAGATTGCGATATTGAATAGCATTTTTTTAATCCAACTTTTTTAATCGAGGAAAAAAAAGTTAAGCAAAGTTTACAGTAGACATAAATTTGATATAATTCAAAAAGCTTTTTTCTGAAATTCATCAAGCATAAAATGGAAAAACGTATATGGGACAAGGTGGATGAAGGCTAACTACTGTACACTTATAAGCTATTAAACAAAGTTGCATATATGTACCACAGTGTAAAAAAACAATACAGAACAAATAAAAACTGCCTGATGAAAAATAAAATAACCAGTTGCTTTTAATGGCTTCTCCTGGTTATCAATGCTACAAAAGACTTATTTTTTTTGTCTTTCTGATGCCACTGAAAAACATCCTATCAAATGATAGAACCAGGCACAATCAAACGATTACTGAGTTTAAACCAGGCTATAGAAATATACTATCAATCCCCATTTTCCATCAAAAGCGTTTTTTTTTTTTTTGTTGTTTTGTTTTTAAATCTTTTGAGGCCCATTAGGTCACAATATGTTACATTTTTTTCATTTTTTACACCGTGATATCATATGTTTGTCTGGCACTATCCTAAAGCTAATTTATAGAGAATGAGAATACAGAAACAACCCAATGTCTATTTGACAAAATGAATTCACTGGGTGTAAAATAGGAGAAGGGAGGAGAGAAGGGAAAGGGGTCAGTTCTGCCAAGAAAATAAACCCTATGGATCACTCATCATCACTTCCGCTTGCTTCCGACTGGTCCTAGAGGTAAGAGACACAAGACAAGTCAGAAATTCTTTGCCAGCTGCTCTGTGGAGTTTGTTAAAGAAGGAAAAAAAAGAAAGAAAAAGGAAGAAAAATGACAATTAAACTGACAAATCAAGATAACCTTAAGAAAGGTATTATGTTATCTAATATTTCTCTTTCATGACATTTCATTTAATCACTGTGGACTTCTTTAGAGAAGGAAAGACACACTGGATCTTTCTACTCAGACATTTAAACACAATTGGTAAGAAGTCTGTTTTCATTTGTTGCAATAGTAGAAGCACCCACCNAAAAAAAAAAAAAAAAAAAAAATCAAGCTAACATTTTTTTGTCTGTGGACAAAAGCAAACAGACCATGAGTTTTAAAGGTTCAATAAAACTAGGAAGAGCTCCAAGAAATAAACTCCAAACTTCTTAGACTTTTTGTCTTTCAGCACTGAGACCAGATCTCATAAGCACACCCAGATACAGTTAACACCCCCGCCCGAATCTCTCAAGATGATCAATACAGATTAAAAATGCGCTGAAGCATGAATATTTCAGAATTCTGACAGCAAGCAGGACAGGGCAGAGACGCAATCACGGCAACCACTTCCATAGTCTTAGTGAACAAAACTTACATTTTCATCTTGATCCTCATCACTATCATCATCACTCACGACAGGCTTGGCTTTTGCTCGGCTTTGCCTCTTCTTGCCTTTTCCTTTCTCCCGACTTTTTTCATCTTTCTTATTTAGCTTGATTTTGACTTTCACTGATTTTGCTGCAAAAAGTTTAACAGCATACATGAATGTAACTTTCACTTAACAATTTTAAAATGTTGTCTCTGTTCACAGATATTCATCCCTGCTAGCAGTCTGCAAAGATATTCCCCTCTGTTCTTCATCTGGACTGTGGAATGATGAAGCAGAAGTATTTGCTTTTATTTCTCTACTTCCTGGAAGTTTTAACAATAATTTGTATTAAATGCTAAAGAATAACTTTAAGTTGGCCATGTCCATCTTCTTTTAATTTTCAGAATGCACGGTGACAGGCTGTATATGGTCTTGTGGGAACATACACATCTACAAATATTTTTTCCTTGTAGATAGAAATATTTATCCTCCGTACAAACGGACTTTTGTTTTTTTTTTTTTTTTTCTTTTAAACAACAGAAATGCTACGTGGAAGTGACTGACAAATTTTGAGTTGACACCTTTCTGAAGAACATGTTAAATTCCTGATTCCAGAATATAATTTCCAAATGAACTGCTAACGTTGAATGCTTAGCACACCCACTTGACCTATTCGGAAGAATAGCTCAGGGCCAAGTACTACAGTTTCTGTAACTAAACAGACAAGGTAGCTATAGAGTATGGGCAGATATGTTGAGTGGCAGAAAGTGGAATGAAGGGATCCCTCCTTTTCTGCTGTATCATGCTTCCAAGTCTGCAGGGACTGAATGAGTGTCATCTCCTGCTTCTGAAACAACTGGAGTTTCACTTAGTCCTTGTTACACTGAAGAATATTTGCAACATCTTCTGGTTCTTAATCAAGAGATAAGTTTTATGTCACACCACGCCTGAAGGCTGACTACTCACGGATAAACACTGTCTCTAGCCTTTCCAGGCAATTCTATTTACAAATAAGATGAACAGAAATAGAATGGTTTATAAACACTCATGGCCAGTTAGGTTTGCTTCCACAAAGCACCTCTGTGACTTGTTTCTGGCTTAAAAATAGTTTACTATACTCTAAGAGGTACAGCCAGAACATACAGCCAAAAGACTTAAGCTAAATGCTAACACCCAAAGGAGCAAATTTAGTAAGAAATTACTTTCACCAATGGAAAACAGAACCTTATAATCATTCTCCATGTAGAAATTGGGAAACCTCTCCCTCCATCCCTAGATGCAATTTCTTTTCAGTATTTAGCAGAGGACTCACATTCTGATTCTGATTCTTCTTCTTCATCCTCATCTTCGTCATCATTGCTTTCATCCTCAGTTTCTTCTTCTTTGGCAATCTTCTGTCGTGCACTCTTGAATACGGACTGAAGAACAATGGAATCCTCATAGATCTACAGTACAAATACAAATATGTGTCAGAACTGTGAAGTCAAGCAATATCAAACATTCACAGCATGGACCTTAATTTCTGGTTCAAACCCACAGAGTCTATGGCCTTTTCAAATACTGAATATCAATGCTTCTTGCCTGAATTTTACAAGAAATGCCAACGTTAATCTTTCATGATCTAAATGAAGAAATCTGTCAATAGTGAGCCACAAAAATACAATTCTTTTGTATTACATCTAAAGTGCCCTGTTAGAGTGGTTTTATTTTTATTAACACAGGAACTATTGGGTATTTTCATTAGATCATAAAAGCTCTGAAAAACTGCCAGAGAAACAGATTTCAGCAGTAAGCACCTTAATTAAAAAATGGGTTATGGTCTAGCAATACAGTTGGTAATAACAAATGGCTAACCCTCATGTTAATTATCCTTAGTTTTTTCTGAAATCCAAAGTGGCTACAAGGAAAATAATTTATCCCAAGTAGCTCATTCCTCCCTTCCTCTCAGATCTAAGAAGACTGGAAAAAAACCTATAATAGCTGCTCATTCTAAACTTAGCACCTGTTCTCAAACATTCAGTAACTTGCTAAGTACATTAGGTACATCAGATTTTCTCTTTAACCTCAAGCATGAGGGGCCTCTCAATAGTGAGTGGACTACCTTTGGCTAGCAAAATGTCAGAAGCCAAGCACTGGACAATTCAGCACTAGACAATTAAAAATAGTTAACAGAAGTGCAGAGAGTCATAGATTGTATTTGGTTTCATCACCATCATCATTTGAACTACCTTGGCTGTCATACTACTGCTCTGGCTAAATTACAGACTTTCTTGTATAGAATGACACTCAGTACTTGTAAGAAAGATAATGGAAGGATTTTTGGCTGCCATTATACAACCTGTGTCTTAAAACTGATAAAACTGCTATAATACTTTGCAGGTTCAACAAAATTAATTAGAAAAACTTTGTTCAGGATACTTCACATGAAAAATGCAATCTCTCTTTTTTCACTTGACCGCCAAATCTTTCTTAGAAAAACTGTCTCTCACTGCAGATTGTTCCCCATTCTGTAAGTACCACTATGCTTTCTGTTACGTTTGACTGCTCTCGATCATGGTAAAATTTCTTGACATATATATATAATGATAATGAATATTTTGAAAAGGCTTTTCTCCTATTGTCTTACAACGTTAGTGGGCTGTGAGACTCCACAGCTTCCTTCCTCAAATGATTATTGACTTTCTCTTATACCTACTTCTTCTCAAGTCAGCTGTTGGTAGAAGCCCATGAGTTTGTCCTTAGGACCATTTATTTTTCTTATGCATAGGCCTAACGTATTCCATTGTTCTTAGGAATGACTCTTTCAACTAACATCGCTGTCCTTTCTCAGACCAAACACCTTTCTAAGACAAAAAGAATTAAGGAATCGTACAACATCGTATTTTTTTAATGTTGGTCACTATATACTTAAGGTAACACTGTGACCCAGGCTATTAAGCAGAATTTCCTAGAAAAATAACGCGGTTTTAAAAATTATTTTAACCTTCTTACTGCAGAATTATTTGTAATATTCAGTATCTATTTTAATCCAGAAAAAAACTGGGGGCACTTCAGAAAAATCAGTGCAAATAAAGTTTTCTTATTTTGACCGACGTTTAAAAAAGCAAGCAGCAATGTCAGTGGAACTTCCTTCAAAAAGGGAGCAGTAATGACAACAGAACTTCATGACAAATGACAACACTCCTGACAAATCTTCTGTTTTAACAGGTACATACCATTTTTAACTCCTTATATGTCTGTGCTTCATTTGACCATTACAATGATAAAAACTTTTCAAATAGTTGAGGTTATATTGAGGACAAAAGCCTCAAAACAAAGTGAAAACACCTCATAAGATTTGAGCTCATTCCAAGGAAAAGCAGCATGCAAGATACTAACAGAGCAAACAAGGAGAATTTCACTTGAAGTCACTGTGTTTTTAAACAACTGCCTGAATTAGCCTTTAGATTTTGGGTGCACATGCAAATAATCTAGTTTACTGAAGTGAACTGGTATGTCAGAGCAAAGGTGGACCCAAACTATAACAAAGAACATGAGGTAGCCTGAAAAACTGGAGGACTGCTGTCAAAGTGTCCTGCAATTCTCTGGAAATCAAAATGAATGGTATGAGAACTTAGCAGAAAGACATCTAAAAAAACCTTAAATACAAGTTATTTGGGCTTCACACTATCAGAAGTAATACTAGCTGTAGTGATTAATGTTGTGTGGTGGATGACCCTGACTTGACGCCGGGTGGCCACCAAAGCCACTCTATCACTCCCCCTCCTCAGCTGGATAGGAGAGAGAAATTACAAAGAAAGGCTTAAGGGTTGAGGTAAGGACATGGAGAGATCAATCACCAATTACTGTCACTGGCAAAAAAGACTCGATTGGAGAAAATTAATTTAATTTATTACCAATCAAATCAGAGTAGGATAATGAGAAAACAAAAACTAAATCTTAAAACACTTTCCCCTCACCTCTCCATTCTTCCCAGTCTTAACTTTACCCCCTATGTCTCTACCTTCCCCCTCTCCTCCCTGAACAGCACGGGGGGGATGCGGAATGGGAGTTGCAGTCAGTCCATCACACATTGTCTCTGCTGCTCCTCCCTCCTGAAGGGGGAGAAGTCCTCACAGTCTTCACTGCTCCAGCATGAGGTCCCTCCCACAGGGGACAGTCCTCCATGAACCTTCTCCAACATGAGTCCTTCCCACGGGCTGCAGTTCTTCACAAACTGCTCCAGCGTGGGTCTGTTCCACAGGGTGCAGTCCTTCAGGAACAGACTGTTCCGTGCTTCTTTTTACCTCCTCTGCTAACTTTTACCATTTTCTAAAGTCTCAGTGATACTTTTTGGTATTAGCTTTCCTTTGTCTTTTTTTTTTTTTTTTTTTTTTTTTTTTTTTTTTTTTTTTTTTTTTTTTTTTTTTCTTTTTTTTTTTTTTTTTTTTTATTTTTTTTTTTTTCTTTAATCATTAGAAATTTATAGCTGTTGCACTGCTATGTGACTAAGCAGTAAGCTGGAAATTTATATTTGGACATGTAGCAAAATCTTGTCCCATGTTTCCTATCATAATTAATTTTCTTATTAGAATATTTTTAGCTGATTTATTAATGGGTTGTTTCCATATAACTGAAGAGGGTAAAAATGCCACACAAACATATTACAGAAAACATTTTCTGTCTCTAGATAGCAAAAATAATAACAAATTATAAGCTGTATTCAACAACTCTTCATAATTATTGCACGCTCATTTTAAATTTTAATTCTCAAATTTTAATATAAACTCCCCTATTTACCTAAGGGACATCAGTAATGTTTAGGAATTTGCAGGATGCACTAGTATTGGCAGCATCAGCCTTCAGCTTAGTTTTACTTACGTTTCTTTTAACACCATTTTTTCCCTCTTGCACATTATGGGAATGGTCTTCACATTCTGTTTCCATTTAATATTGTGTTTGCATCACATCAATAAAAATAATAATTTATTACTATGTTTCATTGTACTGTGAGACAACTTTTCCATCTGCCATCCAGATTTTGTAGTTTCTCCTTTTGTATCACTGTCATGTTATGAATTCACCACACTGGGCACATTCACGTGTGAGAAACATCTGCTTCAGATAAGAAATTTTGCATTCTAAACCTCCAAGACTCATCTGGGATTTATTATTATTGTCTCTTAAAACAGACACTGATCTCTCAACATTAAAAAAAAATAATTAACAAAATGTTCAGAGAGTATAAAACTTCATATTCAAAGGTTTACTGCTGGACAAACCTTGAATTTTTATCTTCCATTAGCAGAACTGAAGAGTTCACAATGATGTATTTCCTCAACATCCTGTCCTAAACTGTACTGTTACATCGCCTTCTATCATCCACTGTTGTAAACTCAAGCTGATGTGCCTTTCACAATAGATTACAATAGTCTTACAGCAGCATTAAACTACAAACAGATCAGAAAAAAACTGATCTCAAAATTAGAGCCAAAACGAATTTCTCTCCATGCACACACTGCAGCTGTGTCAAGTGTATTCTGGATGATTCTAAGAATGGGCCATTTTTCTCTGCTCAAACTAAGAATTAAAACACAGGGTTTATATACATGAAATAACAATTCACAAGCACTCTAAACAATAAGTAGGGGAAACCAGTATGTTTAACACAAAGTGCTTCATTCAAACCTGTGATCCCTCCAAATTGAATGTCTGAGCATTGTGACACAGCAACATGACATCTTTCTCCAAGTCTCCAAGACTCCGATACTTATGGTTGCGAATTCTTTCCTGTTGCATTCATTGAGGAGGAGAAACAGATGGGCAGTGTTGCAGAAATAAAAACAGTAGACAGAACACTGAATTAATATTTGATTTCAACACATTCAAACTTTTCTCTTTAAAAATTTTACCTAAGCATCAAGACAAGTATCTGTTTAAAACAAACAAAGAAAAATGTCTTAAAATGTATTGTTAACATATTACCCAAAAAAATACTCCAGAACAATAAAGTAAAAATTAAGCAATTGCTGTGTGAACTGGAAGGGGAAAAATCAACAGAAATGGGGATCTTTTGGTACAAGCAGTTCTGATCTCTTCTTCCAGCACAGAAACAAAATAAGCTGTGACATGAATGAAAGTCAGTTATGGTATCACCTACCATGCATCAAGCTGGCTAAACCCCATCTGCCAATCTCTTTGGATCTGACCTGCCTGTTCCAAGATGTGATGCTAGTTTAGAGATACCTGTATTCCTCCAGAACATTAAACCTTCACAAACACTGTGTTTTTACCAAAGATGGGCTTACAGATTCACAATTAGGTCTTTGTAAAAAAAACACTGAAATGGCATCTCTGAAAGTCACTCATATCACACTGCTACATTTTGATTTTACTTTGAAATTGCAGTGATATACTGCAATAGACGAAACAAAATTCCTAGCAAGGTGTATAACAATGTTTAAAATCTAAGCCACAAATACAGGTATATGAAATATTCATGTTGTAATTTTAATGATGATTTCATGATCACCATTCTGCATAACAAAAAGAAATGGAGGAATCTCCACTTCCAATAAAGGTTCTTACCTTTATCTTTTTGAAGTCCACTGGTTTTCTAATCAATTCATAATACTCTGGTAATTCTTTCCTAGACGGGAGCTGAATGAAGACTTCACTTAGCTGCCGTCCTGAGCTGTGAAGAAAGACAAACCCATAATGCAAAAAATTGCTACAACTTTGTCACAAAAAACACACACACATGCAATCTAATTGTAGGAAAAAAATAAAAATTTTAATTTTTTTCTTGCAAAGAATTAGAAATCAAACCCTGCTCTGATTTTTTAATTTGGTACAAATCATTAATTTATAATTTAATATATATCGTTTGTGCTGTTGTCCTAACATATCACCATCATTATAGGATTGTATGTGTAGGAGGCCTTATGGATGCAGGATCATGATTTTAATCTGAATTCCATAGTGGTTTCTCAGTTCTGTTCTATAATTTTTGGCAATTTTTTAGTCTTTCCTCCTTTTTTAGAAAAATTTTTGGTCTCTCCTGCATTTTAGCAAACTTTTTAGTCTCTCCTGTTACTGTAAGTTTGTCTTCTTCTTGGTCATTTTAGCGGTTTTTATACTTCTTTGAAAATTGGACAGTTTTTTGTTGTTCATGAAGAGAAGTGCTGACTATTCACAGCTGCAACTGAGATCAATGTTTTTCTTCTGAACGTATAAAACGCTAACTACTCTGAGAAATCAGATCTCTGGTGCCCAAATGGTGTCTTAAAATTTAAGTTCAGTTCCTCACTTGTAAAATGTGAATAAAATGTTGTAAAAAAAGTTCTCTTATTGCAAAACATTCAGACTCCTTATGAACATTATAAAGAAATCCAGGGGGAACTCAGCCACTCATTAAGTGATCAGTGCCCACTTTGTGTAAGTAAGGCACTGGTCCAGTGGAACAGCAAAGCAAAGCAAAGCAAAGCAGTACACTGTTGCGCCATTGCACAGTACACTACAACATACCTTCCTGAGGGAATCACATTAGGTTTCCACCTTTTTTTCTGTTATATCCCATTTTTCTGTGTGCCTGACTTCACAAACTCAATAAAGTTATTTTAATAAATCTGTGCAATATACTGACATACGATATAGATGTAAGCTAATCCTTCAAAAAGTGTGAAAAGTTGTTTTCAAAACTTTGTGCAGTATGAATCTGGATTTGCTATGCAGAACGACAGTTATTACTGCTGTGTAAGCTTCAGCAGCTTTGTTTCAGCAGAAATAGCTATCTTAAACAAATTACTAAACTACTGATCCTGGTACCTAACAACAAATAGAATTATTTAAGTATAAAGAAAACAGCTACTAATAATGTAATTTTGATCACATTTTAAAACTTGTTTAGCATATTTGTTCTACTAAAAAACCCAGTGATGATTATAGAGCTTTTTATCTCATGGCTATATTTTTTTCTCTTCATATACACACACCCACTCTTATATTGTATTTTATATTAAAATTATAAGAGTAGTAGATTATTAAACAGCAATATCCTATTTTCAAGATGTAAGTCTAGCCAACTGCAATTTGTTCACACATTCTATTAAACTGAGAATGCCATAGAAAACCTTCCAGCTTTTGCTTGATATAATTAATTACTGAGAATCCTTTAAGGCCATGAAAGAAAAAGCATTAAGGGCATGAAATATGCAACAGACAGAAGACTAAAGCCTGATTTTGCCTGCTCAGATCAATAACAGCTTATTCTGTTCTATCATTTTTATAAACCTCCTCTCACAAAGATATATATTGTGCTCCCTTCATATATGTGCATCTATGCTGTAAATTAATGTGATCGTTTCTTACATAATCACAAATGGCTGTGTTGTGGATACAACAGGAGAAAAATCAGTAATTATTAATGCAATTCTGTCCCCACTTTTGTAATTAGAAAATAATAACCACAACAATTACCACATAAAAATCATGCGCAGTAAAAATCACTTACAGTTGCCTAGCAACTAGCAGGATACGTGCTGAAGGGAAGAAGGACCAGAATAAATTAAAAGACCCGACTGTGTAAGAACTGTGAGTGACAGTTCATTGCTACTGCAGCAGCTAAACATGCTAGTCCTATGCATGCTCACAAAAAAAAATATTTGCATGCTGTGCAAGTTAAAAATCATTAATAAATATTGCTCATTTAAAAATATTTTTGCTTAGAAAAATATTTGTGCTCAATGTTTCTCATTTTCTCTCATTTTTGTCAAACTGCTTATAAGGTGAACACAAGCACCTATTTCCACCCATTTGTCAGCATTATCTTCAGTGGAGTTAAATGCAGGAACAATTAGGCCTCATTTGCATGAGGCTCCTTTTCTATTTGTCTTCTGTGGCAGCAGGTGGCCAGAAGCAAGCCACCACTGACCTGTGGAAAGTATCCCTACTGTCAACACCTTTTCTCTGGAACCAGAAGGAGAGACAACTATGAAGCTGAAACTGCAAGATGTTCTTGCATTTCTGGCAAATTTCACACTTTCAACAAATACTGAAATTCAATTTAGAGTGGGTCAAATGAAGAGTTCTGCACGCTTGCCCTAGTCAGAGCACTTAAAATCAGAACCACGGCATGCAAATTACCACTCTTAATGAAATGCAACTCACAAGGACACTATTTAAAAAAAAGTGAGGGGGTGGGGAGGAGAATTGGAAG
>VZTO01023779.1:48724-68623 GCA_013400615.1 Syrrhaptes paradoxus | reverse complement strand
CCTTGCACTTGCCCTTGTTAATTTTCGTGAGGTTTGGACAGGCCCACCTCTCCAGCCTGCCAAGGTCCCTCTGGATGGCATCCCTTCCCTCCAGCGTGTCCACCACACCACACAGCTTGGTGTCATCAGCAAACTTGCTGAGGGTGCACTTGACCTCGCTGTCCATGTCTCCAACAAAGATGTTAAACAACACTGGTCCCAGTACCGACCCCTGCGGAACACCACTTGTCACTGGTCTCCACTTGGACATCGAGCCATTGACCACAAACAAGTCTTTGAGTGCGGCTGTCTAGCCAATTCCTTATCCAGCGAGTGGTCCTTCCATCAAATCCATGTCCCTCCAACTTAGAGACAAGGATGTCATGTGGGACTGTGTCTCAGGCTTTGCACAAGTCCAGGTAGATGATGTTAGTTGCCCTTCCTCTATCCACCAGCCCTGTGGCCCTGTCGTAGAGCGCCAGATCTCTGTGTGCCTGGCCTTCCTGTCATGCAGAATTCCTTTGTCAACACTGTGTGCTTTAACAAAGCATGTGCTCCTCATCTGACTTTGGGTACCTCTCAGATTTTTCACAGCATTAGGATCCAGTCCAATCCAGGATTGTGTCCAGTTCTGGGCCCCTCAGTTCAAGAAGGACAGGGAACTGCTGGAGAGAGTCCAGCGCAGAGCCACAAAGATGATGAAGGGAATGGAGCATCTCCCTTATGAGGAAAGGCTGAGGGAGCTGGGTCTCTTTAGCTTGGAAAAGAGGAGACTGAGGGGTGACCTAATTAATGTTTATAAATATGTGAAGGGTGAGTGTCAGGAGGATGGAGCCAGGCTCTTCTCTGTGACATCCAGTGATAGGACAAGGGGCAATGGGTTCAAGCTGGAACATAGGAGGTTCCACTTGAATATGAGAAAAAACTTCTTTACAGTGAGGGTGACAGAGCACTGGAACAGGCTGCCCAGAGAGGTTGTGGAGTCTCCTTCTCTGGAGACATTCAAAGCCCGCCTGGATGCGTTCCTGTGTGATCTGATCTAGGTGTTCCTGCTCCGGCAGGGGGATTGGACTAGATGATCTTTCAAGGTCCCTTCCAATCCCTGACATTCTGTGATTCTGTGATCCATTTCTTTGTGAGAAGAGATCTGTGGATTTATTGTATTTTTTCAGGAAGATTAGACTTCAGGATTTTCTAATTTTCAAGCAGTATTCAGATGTCATGATTGCACATACAGGTTTTTGCAATCCCTTTATACCAGTTAATATGCCTGTACAAAGGCAAGGAAGGCATCTTAAGGAGACTCCGCTGTTTGTTCAGGCCGGAGATATAGTCTTTGTGCTAATAGCAAACACACCTCTGAGTCAAAAGTGTTAGTCTCTGTTGTTCCAGGCACCTTAGACCAATACTCTCCTGACAAAAGTAGTACAGGAGAGTGACGTCTAGTAACAAATGGAACAGTGTCAATGAAAAGGTGCCTTCTGCCTTGTGTTCCGTACACTGAACAAAGCCCAAGCAACTGCGCTTTTGGGAGAGAAAAGTGAATCAATAGCCTGATGAGGACTGTCAAGTAATGCTGTTCTCTGCAGTGCCTTTAATGGTTTTGGTCAATAAACTGCAATTATTTTACAAATATGTGTTGTGTTCACTTGTAAATCTTTCTCCCTGCTTCCTTTATTAATTTTTTAAAATGAGAAATATCCTAACTGTTTGCACGCTGTGAAATCGGTATTTAAAATCAATTGGTGTATAACAAAAGGCTTGCCTTTGCTTGTTCAAAGACCACATATATAAGGTGCTATGTCTTTTGGAATACATTTTCCCATATATTTTTTAATACAAAGTTTATAATAAATCATCATTTGCAAGTTTTCAGGGATACTTCAGAAATATAAATTCTTTCCTGCCTTTATTTTCTTTGGAGGTCGGAATTTGTCCAAATATCACAATGTAACTTGCTTCACAAAATTTAAAAGAAGAAAGTAATCTCCAGGCGCCTTTACTATTTGAATTGCTCTAACTAATTCTTATTTCTGCTGTGCTGTAAACTTTAATACATAGCCCTTCATTTTTGATTAATAATATAACAATATAAGGATTCTTTTTACTATACTTCACATTTAGTTGCTCAAGGGGAATTTGCTTTTCATTTTAAATATTAAAAAGAAGCAATAGGGAGGTAGAAGAGAAGGACACTTAGTTTATTTAAAATAGAAACTAAGCTCAGCATGAGAGATAAGGTTTTGCCATCTAGTCTCCAAAGCAAATCAACACAATAGCTTTCAAATATTTAAAGGTGTGCCACTTATTCAAATATTCAGGTTATCTTTAAAAAAAAAAAAAAACAGGAAGAATGATCTTATTCTTAGATAGTAAGCTTTTCCCTTAGTCCTCCCAGAGGGTCAGCAAGAGCAAAGAAAAGCAAAAGATTATTGGCAAAGAGATAATTGGAACATTTTCAGAAAGGTGCTAGGGGCTGTTTCAGAGTACCTGGGTACCTAGCTCCTTGGAGAGCTGGAATATTTTTCCTGTTTTTTTTTACCATTAGTTAAGTGAGTAGTGGACACAAGCTCCTGACCTTACTGAAAGAAAATATTCTGATAATAGCCATTGAAACCTTTTGCTAAAAGAACTTTCTTCTGCAAAGCTTTTTGATTTCTTAAAGCATAGTCCAGTGCAAGCAAGATCTTCTTGAATATTCTTACATTTTCTCTTTGAAGAACTGTTAAAATCTGGTCTCATTTACACAAGTGGGTTAATCAGTTAAAGGTAGGAGAAGGGAGGAGAGGAATTAGAGAACTATTGCCATGGGCAGAAGCACTGAAGTCCTAGTGGAAAAGGAGAGGTGTGTTAATCTTGTCACTTCAGAACAAAATGACTCCCACCAGCAGAGTCCCTGCTTCTGCTAACATCTCTAGGCTGATGCTTGTCTTTGATGGTTGATGTGTTTAAGCAACAGTATGCTTACCTTTCTGCTTTAATAGCTTGTTAATGTCATTTTAAATTAACAGTATGCATTTGAACTAACCTCTGTGTTTCACACACTGGTCAGACTGTTGCAGGAACAGAATGTGTAAAGATTTGCTGAGGTAAATAAGAATAGGTTACATGGAAAAGTAACTTTATATCACTATAGATAAAGTTTTATTCTGTTTGAAAAAACAGTCTTGAAAATGTTTTGTGGAGCATTTTTAACATGGATCTTTTGTGTCCTTTACTGGAAAAAAATAGCTGCCTGCTTACAATCCTAAATGTATAGTGCAGCTGTGAGAAATGATGACAGTGTTCAGAGTGCATGCCTGGCTCTCGTGCTCAGTCGCGTGCTTTCCCTATTCAGTTTAAGTCACAACATCTGACAGTAGTGATGTGAATTCTGCGGTTCTTTGATATTACAGTGGGCATCCTTTCCTGAAGCTGTAACTTCAGTGGCAGAAGCAGTAGGAGCACCTAGAGATATGACTGGATGAAGGAATGATAATATATTTCTGGGATTGTGTTTCTGGAATTAAGAATGATAGCACATATGGAAAGGTGTTTGTGGGTCTGGTCTTGGAGCATAATAGTGAGTGGACTGATAGGGTGGAACCTGGAAACACAGCATCAAATGACACCTTGTGATAGTTAAAGGTGGAAAATTGGCTGTCCAGAGACACAAGGGCAAAAAGGACCCTAGACCAAATCCTCCCTATTTCCAGACTGTATTATGTGTTTATGAATCAGTGGGATATGGCCATTGTTGTTTTAAAACACCAGCTTAGAATTTCCAAAGCTTTCCTATTTTTTCTTATAGTCTGTTAATTGTTTTCAAGCTTTGTATTAGCCATTTGAGAGGCAAAATTAAAGAAACTCTTTTAAATGGAAGGAAATTTTTCATCATGTTTAATGATTGTTTAATTGTGTCTTCACATGTTTGATATAAGATATTTTAAAGTATAGTTGTCTAGGTCCTGGTGATGTACTAGGACTGTGCTCTGAGGGAAGGGTGGGCTGGATATTGCTGTTCTCTTTGTGGTCAGTGGGAGTTTTGTTAGAGCTGAAGCTGTCTTGGAATGAATCAAGACTATTGAATTTTTGCTGCAGCTTTTAAAACAATTGGTAAGATTTTGTGCTTGCTTCAGGGTGTTCAAAAGGTTCAGTGGCTGCAGTACCAGACTTGTAAGCTTTTGAAAGGTAGCAAATAGCTTCACAGAAGAGCTGTGTTACAGCAGAGCACAGGGTGCAGTGACTGCATTCCCTAGAGCCATGGCTGCACTTTAGTATCTAGTACCTCCTCAGAATTTTCATGTCTCGTTCATTCTTGTGTGCCTAGTCTCTGTAAAAGACAATGGGATAATATACTTCCCCTTTTAAAAGCTAGATGGAGGTGATGGTGCTTTCATACTGCTATATCTATGCACTGGCAGTATATACCACTGGAAAAGGTTTGAAAGTGGTAAAAAGGCACACATCAGAGTAGGCTAGACCTTTTTCAGAATATTTTTGTCAATGACAATCCTATTTGGGTACTTTCAAAGCTGGAGGAAACTTTTTTGAGGTTTTCTGGACAAGATTTGCAAATGTTCTCAGTGTTTACTGAATGAAAATAAAAGACTCAAGAGGGACTTACGGCTCCCTGATTTGAGAATGACTTTGTTCTGGCCTTGGTGTAGACTAGAACAGCTGGAACACTGTCCGCTAGGTATGGGCCACCAGAGGCCAGGCATGACATGCTGTGGACATGCCTGAACGTGCTACATGCAATCTCTTTCTTTCAGAAAGCGAGAAAATTTTTCACAGGGAAAGAATTAATACTCTCTCTTTTGTATTAATAAGTATTTTGTATGTATATACATACATGCATATTTACATTTTACATAGTTGAGTTGCCCTTTCTGTGCGATACACAGGCCAGCTATATCAGTTACTCTCTCTGGACCCTTTCTATTCACCTCAGTAACTCAACTGGCAATATGATGCCTCCTTTTCCACAGGTGATCCTGGGGCACAAAAAAAAGCACTGATGCAAATACAGTGGCTTCCCCATCACAACAGAAATGTGGAAAAGAGAAAAAAAATCAATATTGACAAATGAGCAGATTTCATAGGAAAAGTAAAGTTATCATCAGATTGCTTGGAGAATACTACTGGCAATATGAAGTTGCTTATATCCCACAGAACAGCCACAATAAGGTGAGTTAAAAACTTATTAGTGAGTCTGGCAAGCCTGTAAGGCAGAGGCAGTGTATTGAATTTAGATTGGCATGCGTTTCAACAGGCTTTACAAGCCCCTGGAGGGTTTTTAAAAGAAAGATAATGTTTTGGCTCTGTGCAGTATTTGCAGCTCAGGAATAGTGAGAACAACGAAGTGTGGCTTGCAACCTGTGCCCTGCAAAGTACCTGTGTCTTGCAAATTACCTGTGCCTTGCAAAGGTGCAGGCAGAAACTGATAAGCCTAATCTTATTAGTAGGTTCATATGCTATTTTCATGCTGTGTAAAGTATATGGTTTGTAAGAGCTTGCCTAAAAAGTCACCTCTTTATTGAATAGAATAGGAAAGCAAAAACCCCTGTGGCACGTGAGTAGAGGCCTTCAAGGAGGGAAGAGAGGTGAGCGACCAGGAGTAGCGCTCAAATGCAAGCACTGTGGTGCTGCTTTCACACATTTCTGATGGGAATTCTATGCTATAATTTCAAGGTTTTCATCATGGCAAAATAGGCCATATGCTCCCTCTTTGTCTGCCTGCCTAAGTAAAAAATGACAGCCTCAGTAGTGGGAAAGAGGAGGAAGCATGATATTCTTGAAAACATGGATGGTTTTATTCAGAGGAGAAAAGGTGGCTAAAATTAAGTAAATGCTTCCTGCCTTACCAGTTTTCTCCCAAGTAAAAATTTATGAACTGCTGACAATTGTTATGCAAAACCAGAATCAATATCTCATATTAGGGCTGAAACTTCTAAGACTGATTAATTTTTGAGTAAAGTATTTGAACTGCTTGTGCTGATTCAAGGTCTAAATTTGTAGATTGTATGCAGCATATGGTGAATACCTTTGAATTGTTTTTAATGTTTTGTGTTTTGTATAAGCACAGTAATAGGATGCAATTTGCTACCAGAAGAACTCTTTTTTTTACTTCCATCTGTTCATTTGGATGATGAGTGTAGGATTGTAGCAAAAAAACAACTGGTGGATGCTGAGGCAATTTCACAAAACCAGTTTGTAGCCTAAAGACATTTAAGTTCATCAAAACACTAAACCGTGCACAACTGAAGAATGTGAGCAGCTATAATGGTAATAGTGACTTCTGCACACACTTAAAACTCATCCAGACTGGCCTTGAACACCTCCAGGGATGGGGCATCCACAACGTCCCTGGGCAGTACCTCACCACCAATTTCTTCCTAATATCTAATCTAAATCTACCCTCTTCCAGTTTAAATAAGTTATACCTCGTCCTGTCGCTGCATGCCCTTGTAAAAAGTCCCTCCCCATCTCTCCTGTAGCTCCCTTTAGGTACTGGAAGGATGCTATAAGGTCCTTCTGGAGCCTTCTCTTCTCCAGACTGATCAATCCCAACTCTCTCAGCCTGTCCTCATAGAGGACATGTCCCAGCCCTCTGATCGTCTTTGTGGCTCTCCTCTGGACCCACTCCAACAGCTCAATGTCCTTCTTGCATTGGGAGGCCCAGAGCTGGATACAGTACTCCAGGTGGGGTCTCACAAGAGTGGAGCAGAGGGGCAGGATCACCTCACTCAAACTGCTGGCCACACTTCTCCTGATGCATCCCAGCATGTGGTTGGCCTTCTGGGCCTCCAGCGAAAAGAACATCCACAAAGGCAGGGCAAGTCAGCATGACAGAAACTTGGGAAAGCTGCAGTTGATGGGATGATCTTACAGGCCTTCAACTCAGAAGAGCCACAAAGAAGAAAAAAAGCATGTGGGGGGAAAAAAAAAAAAGAAAGGAAAAAACCCCAGTGAGGCTTCTCTTGTCATCAGCAAGTATTCCAAATCCGAAAAAATCTTCCTGAACTAGGTCCTCCCCCCTCAGAACACAATGGAGCCCTAAGTCAGCCTGGAAACCAATCTAGAACCTCAAAGTGATCTAGGATGGTATCTAGAACCACAGAGAGATCTAGAATCACCTCTAGAATGCTATCCATAGCTACAAAGGTATCTAGAATGAGCTCTTAGAATGCTATCTAGAACCATTAAGTGGTCTAGAACCAGCTCTGGAACACTGTGTAGACCCATTAATTGATCTACAATAATCTCTAGAACCAGTTCTAGAGCACCATCTTAGAGCCATAAGGTGATCTAGAATCATATCTAGAACGTCATCTAGAGCCATAGGAGTACTATAGAATCAGCTCTAGACTGCTATCTAGAACATTGAAGTTATCTAGAAACAGCTCTAGAGTGCCATCTGAAACAGCAAAGGTGTCTAGAAAGTCGGCTCTACAATGCTATCTAGAGCCACAAAAGTGCTCTAGAATAATGGCTCTAGAACCATCTCACAGAATCACAGAATGTTAGGGATTGGAAGGGACCTCGAAAGATCATCTAGTCCAATCCCCCTGCCAGAGCAGGAACACCTAGATCAGCCCTAGAATGTTCTCTAGAACCATGAAAGTACTCTGTAATCAGCTCATGAAGGATAGCTAGAGCCTTATCTAGACCCTCAAAGTGATCTAGAACCTGATCTAGAACCATAACTCTCAAGCAAGCTACAAAGAATGGCCTAGAACCATAAAGCTGTCTATAAACATAGTCTAGAACCATCTCCCTGATGGGAGATGGCCCACTCCAGACATTGCCAGCTCATTTTCAATTTTTCATGTGCTGACACCCCCAAGTGTTAATTTTGTTTTGAATTCCATGTTATAAAGGCCTCTTCTGACTGCAGACACCTTTGACATAACTTCAAATATAATGAAGTAAGATGAAAAGCAGAAATTACCTTCATTGTCAGACTAAGAATTAGTTTGAGTGGTGTTAGACCAATCCAGTACCAGAAATGTTAGTAGTTCTGCTTCCCCAAAACCATGGACAGCATGCTACATCTGGAGATCAAATGTATTGGACTTATTCTGGATTAACATAAGGAGAAAATGCCAGACCAAAACTTTGGTCATGGAAATTTTTCACTAGCCAGTCTATGTTGGTGCACACATCAATTGTCTGTCCACAAGTGGAGAAACTTTGTGGCATATAAATTGTAGTATCTGAAAGGATTTGAAACAAACAAAACTGCATAGGCTGCTGACTGCATAAAAGTGAGGCTGCTTGACGTCTTGTGCCACACAGTATATTGAACTTCCATTTCTTTGCAAGGTTTATTTTGGTTGTGTTCTGCACAGTGGCAGCACTTAGGAGGAAAAATCCTGTTATAGAACTGTGTTTGCATTTCTACTACAGTAATGCTTAAACCAAAATTACTTGTGAAACTGGAAGAGAAAGAAGGGGAACTCATATGTTAGCCTGCCTTGCTGGAGGGTGCTGTCTGTCATTCCTGCACAGCCTTGAGTGCACGTTTCAGTGCTTCTGCATGGCGAGCTTCTATGGCTTTTATCTTGTTCTGTCCTTGTGTCTTGGGTCAGGACCACCACCACGTTGTCACAACCCCCCTCCCCTCCTGGTAAGATGGGGAAGGATAAGAAAAAAAAATAGAACCTCATGAGTTGAGATAACGATGTATTTTTAATAATACCACACAAGGAAAGCAAAAGGAAGGAGAATATAACAATAAGACAAGATATAGAATACAATGGAAACACTGATACAATCAATATCTCACCACCAAGGGCTTGACAAAAGACACCACTCTCCTGGCTAGCTTCCCCTTATATCGGGGCAGGACGTCAGCGTGGTATATCCCTTTGGCTGTCCCCACCTCCCAGCTTCTGTGAAGAATTAACCCTATCTCAGCTGAACCCAGGACACCTTGCCCACTTGCCTGATTGGAGCTGACACGTGTTTTGTTACTTTCCAACAACTACTGCTTTATATGGGACTTCAGTGAGGCTTTTCTGTCCTGCCTGTGTTATTAGGTGGGGCAGGGGGGGAAGATGTTGCAGGGAAACTCTCAGCTTCTAATTTGTGCCAGTAACTGAACAGGCTCTCTGCCAAAGTCATTGATGGCTCTAATTCAACGGTATGTTCCTAAGCTTCCTTGCAATTTCATGGCATTTGTGAAGGGGAAATGCTAGCTTTGCTTTAGGCACAACGTGTGCTTGAAAGTTTTGAAAATAAGTTTTCTCTGCCTTTGTGTCTTCAGTGTTATATTCCTCTCTGCAGAAAGCTCTGCCTTTCTTAACCAAACCTGGGCTGTAAATTGATACACTTTTCTTTTTCAAAATGTGCTCTATAGGGATCAGAATATATTAGCTCTGAAAGTTGTCTGAAATGTTTTCCATTATTATGGGAGCTTGTCAAATTCACAGTCCATGTGGAATGCAGATGCAGCAGAAACATCCACTGTTGTGTTGAAGGCAGTGCATTCCAATTATCCTGGCGCTAGCGCAGGGGAGGGTATTTTAGGTCCTCAGGAAGCATAGCGGCATTGGCACCACAGGTTGCAAGAATAGGTTTCTTTCCTGATTTCAGATGTAAGTGCGGGGTTAAGTGAAAAAAGAAATTGCAGGCTGAAAGAGTCCAGGAGCGAGTGGTGAAAGGAGACTGATGGAATTACAATAGCATATGGAGATAGAATTAGAAGACCAAATTTCAATTTCAGTTGCACCTTTTCAAACACTCGGGAGCCAATCAGCCATTTTTCATAAACTAGGTCTCTGTATGGATTGATTTGTTATTGTTGCAAAGCCTTTTGCACTGGGCTCAAAACCTGTCAACAGTCTTTTTTTCTGTGGGGTTTGGAACAGAACATCTCTGGGTCCCGAAAGCTGCTCTTGCAGCAGAATATTGTTGGGGATGATAACTCTGTGCTAGTCTTTTCATCGCTAGAAGGCGGAACCATTGCACACTCTGCTGCAATTACCTGCCCCACATAGGAGAGGCTATGTTCTTAGGAAAGAGTCAGGCTCCTAGAAAGTACTCTTGGAAGGCTGTGAAATTATGTTCAGTTTTTGGAATTCACCAGATTTCATAAAGCATTCACTGGATGTTTTGCGTCTAGACTCTTTTCTTTTTTTTTTTTTTCTTTTTTTTTCCTGCAAAGGCAATGCAATTTATGTCTGTAAGGGAGACTCTCAGGACTGCATTGCACCTGTCTGTCAATCACAGATCACATCTCACTGAAATACCTACATTTGGGTGCCAAATGCTGGAGATTTCTGAAATCACTGCTCCATTCTGACAACTGAGTACCCCAGATTTGCAGTAAGTGGGGAGGAAATCAGATATTTTTATTATAGATTTGAATTATTTCATGAATTTAAAGTGATAGGGGCAAATAAGTTGAGCTGTGGAATGCCTGTGCTGACAGACCTGCAAAGGAGAGATGTCAGGAATACATGTAACTAGGGCATAATTTTCTAAGCCCAGACTTGTCAACAGCAAACCAGAAAGCAGAAACAATGTGAAAATGTCGTTTCCCAGTGGAACCAGTATCTAATTGACGCTTGTAGTCTGCAATGCCTGTTTCTCATTTAACAGCTTTCACAGTAGAGGTACTTAAACTTTACTCCACGTTTTCTTGTTTAGTCTCAATTTCTTACTTTGACACACTGCAGAATCCTAAGGGGAAATGAAACTACAACCTAGCTGCTTGTAAGCTGATGAAACCTTTCTGGGAGAATCAATCCAGAAGAGAACTTGATATGATAGACTTCATCTGGCTCTATGCAAGGTTTACAAAGCACTGTCTTAAAACGCACTGATTTTTTTTCCAGGGGAAAAAAAAAAAGCTCCAAGTAGAGCATCTAGTTCATTTCCAGACAGTGATTTTCAAATCTGTTTGAGCAGATCCTCGCATGGTTTCAAAAGGCATTACTGTTTTCTTCTCTCCCCATTTATTTACCATTTTAAAAACTGCAGATCTTAGATGGGTTTTTTTCTTTCAGCATACAGGACTGTTTGGTCAGCTGAGTCCGTGCCTTCATGTTGGGTGTGTTATTTGAAGTGAAGGGCTCAGCAGTCTAAACTACCCATATTGAGAGGGTTTATGTCAAAGGCTAAGGACCCCAGTGCAAGCGTCCCAGTCCTGCTGATGAGTGATGCTGGCCAGTGAGAGTCCCTCAGCCCTGCATCTAGGGATAACAGTTGCCTCTGTTAATAGAATCACTTAAAAATTTGGGTACACACATGTGAACTTGTGAAGAAGAGACAATAAATTACACTTCCACTATATTTTCTCTGAGTGTTTTGAACACTGAAATACTGAAGATGAGGATAGTGATGCTTTTCAAAAGAAAAGGAGAGGTTTTTACTTGGTTTTGAAGAAGGTGGTTAAGGGAAGTAGTTTCCAGGAGAGGGAACAAGGGCAAGATTCCTCAAAGGCAGGTGTATTAATCTAGCTTTAATTTCTGGAAAGGGTGAGATTTCAGATTTGTCCTCAGGATTCCCTGCTAGCTCAGAGAAATGCCTCCCTGCTCAGTTGGTTGCCTTCGAGCAGCTCACAGTTTATTAGCTGGCTTCTGCGGTTCAATTTTGAGATTATTGCAGTCAGGGGAAGAGCCTGGAGGAAACTATCTGGGGACAATTACATGCAGACACCTGTCCTGATAGGAAGTCAATTCACCTTAGGATGGCATTGCTCAAGTCGTAGCAGATTCCTTCCTGAAGGGGACTTTTCAGATAGTTGTGATCTTTTTCCTAGGCTATATAGGGTTTTTCTGGGATATCATACATTTAGTTCTTGTTGTGTGCAGCACGCACATCCTGGGAAGCTGTCTCAGCTACTTGCTCAGTGAGAAGGTAGGCTCAATACTCTGACACCCAAAGGTGTTTGCAAATCTGGACCTTTAATTTCCAGGTGCAGATTCAGGAAACAAGTAAGCGCACAATTTAGTGTATGAATCAGTTCCTCAGGAACCCACTCTTTATGATGAATATAATTATTTTCCTTTCTTCTACTCTGTCTCTCTTAGCTCCACAGACTGCAAGTGCTCAGCACAGAGATGGCCAGTGCTGCTGTGTCCTGCAGCTGGGGTGAACTGCAGAGGTAACAGGTTCTGTCAGACCTCAACAGCAGTTAAATTCAACATTTCTATCACAAGGACATTGGGCACCCTGAAATCCATGGGAGTGGTAGACCCAGCACCACTGTGCCCTTTGACCATCTGGCTCCTGGTCACTTAAGAGACGTTCACAGTAATTTTTAGTAGTACAGTGTCCCTGGTTTGGCTGCACTGCTCAGGGAAAAGTGGGGGACACCTCAGAAGACCTCTGATGCTAAGTGGAGACGGCCTCACAGAAGTGTCTGCTCCTGCCTTCTGCCTGGGGCATGGGGATCATCAGCAGAGTGAGGAGTCAGCAGGGCCACTGGCTGTCACAGAGTGGATTTCCATCACTTGTGAGTGATTGTTGGAGTGAATGGCACAGGGTACCACTTTGTCCTGGTTTATATCATGCCACCAAATAACAAATCAAACCCAGTCTCTTTCATATGTAGTGACCAGCTGGTAGTTCCTGTATTGATTTCTTGAAATGTGAGTGAAATGAAATACAGCCTTGGTCAAAACTCTGTGTTTATTTCATGTGGATGGAGGTAGGGGTGACTCTCTGTTCTGCTGTGTTGCACAGCTGGTTTCAGGATTCGGTATGCTGGGTACCCACAGCTGATCTCTGTACCCAGAATTCAGTCCCCCACTTTGGGGAAGTGCTGAGGTTTTAGGTTTTTTTTTTCCTTTTTTAAAGCCACATATGCTATTGCTGCGTGAAAAGCACAAGGCACAGATAATATTGCAAAGCACAGGGAACTATGTAGAAAAAAAAAAGATTTTTTAAAATGAGAGCATCCAAAATGCCCACCTTGCTGAGCAAACATGTTCCTGTAAGTGTGTCCAACTTTACCTTTCTTCACCTAGGCCCTCTGGGGTTTCAAATGATTGATATTTTATGATCATTGTTTCTCCTCTTTTCTCCCCCCCCTTTTTTTTTTGTTCATCATATTGCTTTCTCTTTTTGGTCAAATGTGCTATACAGGGTTATCTAGCTTTTATACTACCATTCAGTACTCTGCTGGCTCATGTGTTGATTTGTTTGTCATTGAAATATTCTTATGTTTCATGTGGGCTGTTCCTCTATGCCTTTCAAATCCTATTTTTTTAAATAAACAAGACCATGAAGTCAGTGCTAGTTTTTTTCCTGCTTATTGATTCAAAGAGTGAGGATTCAGTTGGTCACCTAAAATGCAAAATTATGTACAGGTCTTTTCATGTAACTATGCTCCTCTTAATTTGACATGTCATAGAAGACTTTAAAGAGGTTTTTTCCTAACAATGTGTAGATATAGGTAGTGCCATTAGATGAAAACCAGATCAAAAATCTCCAAACTCATCTTCCGCACTGAAGTGATTTTGTATGCAATAGCTTTGTTTTTTCTGTTTATCAAAATATCTTTGATCTCTTTATTCCTTTCATGGAAAGACACCTTTGCTTGTTTGAAGGTCCTTGATCACTACATTCGAGCTGGATGGCAGCGACAGCTCATGTAGAGCACTCTTGTCACACCCTTGTGTACTTTCTTTGAGGCTCACCTAGTTTAAGGAGCTGGTGAGCAGAAGAGTTTTCAGCTGCCTCCTGCAGCACATATGCTTGTGAACTGCCAGAGCTTTTGTTGTGTGCATTCCTGGAAGCTAGAAGGCAGCAATGGAACAGGCTACATGTAGAGTGGGGGGGGTTTTGGCCCAGTCTAAGTCCACTCAGCTACCAAAAGAAGTCTCACCTTTTTCTGTTGGCTTCTAGCCCATGTTTCAGATTCTCCCAGCTGTCAGTATCTGCCCTCACACATCTGGCTGAAGGATAATCTGTTTTTTTGGAGTAGTTTAATCCAGGTTTTAGATTACTTTATCTGACCTAAATGTTCATGTTGATTTGGATGGTCTCTTTTAAAGACTGAGCTGAAATGCTGAAATGACACGTGTGGCTGAGGCAGCTTTGTATTTCAGTAAAGCCTCAGTCCTAGAAAAGTTGAGGCATGTGTACAACCACCCCTGACTTTGGTGGGACTCACAAAATTTAGGCAGAAGGGCATAACACATAGAATCAGTGCCTAAAATTTAACTCAGGGATTGTCAGAATTTTAAGCTCGGATGCCTCATATTCCACAAATTTTCAAAAATACTAGTGTTTCTTTCTGCTTTGGTCAGAGAAAGAAAGATCTACACTGCCAGCTTCTATGTGGGAATATCCCAAATTCTTTGAAAATCATGGCTACATTGAGGAAGACTCCCTGGACTGCAGGGAGTCCCAGCAGTAGGCAGGCCTTTTGGAAAATGTATTTTCTGTATATTTGAAAGGAGCATACAAATAATTCACTTCCCTTTTATCAGCTCTTTATTTGTTTTGTGTTGTTTCCCTTGTAAAGTTATAGCATGTTTTGATCCCTACATCTTACAGTTAGTTACTGACTCTAGTTATTTCTCTTCACAGCTCCCTTTTTTTTCTCATTTTCCTTTTCTCCCCTTTCGAATAAGGACTCTTGATTTTGCACAAAATCTGGTCTGTAGGTGGCCACAATTGAAGCTGTTAAGAATTTATTTTAAAAACAAGAAGATCCCTCCTGCTGTGAAGACAATCTGGTAAAATAATATGCACAATTGAACATGACCTAGTCTCCTTTTAAAAGGAAGGAAAACTTGCCTCTCTTATCCTGAAACAAGAGAATTTTCCGAGGTTAGCTTCTCTCTGTAGTGTGAAATGTCTTAACTTTCTCTGAAACACAGTCAGTTTCAGGAAGAATTCCTTTATACTTTGACAACCACTGAGGGTGAGGGCTTGAGGCTAAATCTGAGTCCTGTATCTTGTGTGTTTTAGAACTAAAAACTCAGTGGATTCTCTTGAGGGGAATCATGCATGGGTGAGTAACATGAGAACAATGTAAAAAAAAGAAATGATTGGCTTACACTTGGTTTGCCTAAGACTGTAAAAAGGGAGTAGCCTTCTTGCAAGCAAAGCCCTGTACTCGGCACTGGTGAGGCCACACCTTGAATACTGTGTTCAGTTTTGGGTCCCTCACCACAGGAAGGACATTGAGGTGCTGGAGCAGGTCCAGAGAAGGGCAACAAAGCTGGTGAAGGGTCTGGAGCACAGGTCTTATGAGGAGCAGCTGAGGGAGCTGGAGTTGTTTAGTCTAGAGANTGGGTTGGACTTGATGATCCTTGAGGTCTTTTCCAAGCTTAATGATTCTGTGATTCAAATGTGATGTCTTAAATTGCCACAGAGCTCTTAGAAATACTTCTCTATATTTGCCAGCGGTTCCCTATCCTTAAAAAAGATACAGGATGGCTGCTGCGGAAATCATTGGAAAAAGAAATCATACTGAAATCTGAAATGCTCCTTTTCCCAGTCTTCAGTACAGATATAACTGTAAACAAGACTTTGATTTGTTGATGGAAATAAGTACTACATTTCCAAATTGGAGAAATATTTAATGATTTTTTTTTTTTTTAATTCCAGAATAAGGCATAGGGTGCTCTTCTGTGAAATCACTGGTCCCATTCCCAGTGTTTTCTCTGATCAATAGCTGAAGATGTGTCTCTGGAGACGAAGAGACTGGTTTAAGCCCCACAGGGTATGTCAGCACTCCTAGCAGCAGTACCAGACTACATGCCAAGCCCTCAAGGCCAGCTGCCTTGCCTTGGCCGTGTTCACAATAGTGGGGCCCTAAGGGCTCTCCTGGAGCAGTGTCCAGGAGCAGGAGCTGAGCAAGGCAAGTTTGCTCAGCAGGGGAAGTCGCTGGTGAACACTAAGTGGAGCCCGCAAATGATTTTGCAGGCAGGCAGGGAAGGGTTCTCTGGCTGGCGGGTGCATGCCCACTTGGTGGGGTTCATCACCTCTGACTTTTGGTGTCCACAGTGTAAAAGTCCACATCTGAGTTAGAGGCCATAACAGTCAATAGGGAGCGATTTGTTGTAACTGATGGAACCTAGAGAGAGATTCATCTGGGTATGTGCAGTAGATGGTGGGCTGTTCTCCAGACTTGGGTGTCACACCAGTCAGGGTGAGTTTGTCCAAAGATGCCATCTTGCTGTCACCCACCCTTTATGCAGGAAGTACCAGTGCCTTTGCTGCTCTGAGCACTGCTCAGGAACAGTACCTGGGTCTCCTGTGTGGCAGGGCAGGGATGTTTCTCACAGGTGACTCCCCCACTACAGTCAGCTGCAGCATGCAGCTTATAACACACGCTGAAACATCAGCGTAGCAATTGACTGACTGACATGTCCAAGACCTATTACACGTCCCTCCTGCAACAACGAGTTCAAATCCCACCCGTGTTAACCTTAGAAGACTAAAGTAAACTTAGGAATCTTTCTGTTCTTTATGGATAGGTCCATATAGTTGTGCTTTATTCCCACTTCCCTTGAAAAACTGAAAAGGACATTCTTCCTGTGCTACTTACATTTTTTAGATATGTATCTCATAACAAGGTGAAAAGACAATTCTGAATTTAATGCCTGTTTGTGCCTAGCATTTATTAAGCAACGATCCATTGTGAAATGGAAACATCCTGACCACGTCTGTAAGGATCCGTATTTAAGGACAAAGCAACTGCTGAAATCTCCTGGCCTAGATTCATCATTGTATTTCAGTGAGGTATGGTGCCAGCTAGGCCAAGGCTGATCAGTTTGCCTCTCTATCTTTCTCTACAGAAGTCTGAATATTGATGGATTTATCATGTTATCTGTCATAATTTTGTACTGGATTGTTGTGATAGGAAAATGTTTTCCTCTTAACATATTTTTACTTGAGCAGAAGTGGAATCATTTCGACCTGAGCAAAAAGTGGCTCATTTCATTTTTTGAAACAACTGACCAGCCAAGCAACTCCCTACCTTAACTATGCCCTGAAGGGAGGTTTACATCCTGTGTGTTTTCAGATCTCCTGAATTAGATAATACTGCTGAAAAAATGGAGCCAAGAGTGTTCACATTGTGATTGTGTATATAAACCAGTGATTTGCGTGTGACTTGCCAGGTTCTAATTTACTAATTAACAAATGTTATTTAAGTGTGTCTAAACCACAATTTTAAATTAATATGCATGGTAAAATAAACAAGGTATTTGAAAACAGGCAAATTAAAGTTCATTTTAAACCATTTCTAGTGATAAAAATCTGTTCTTTCAGTCATAGAGTCCCTTATGATTTGTCCAAATACAGTCTCATTTCTTGAAGGGGGTCACAAAAGTGCAGCTAGTCAGAACATTCAGACTTCTGCCTGGATTGGGGTTTTCTGGACCATAGTATTAATACAGAATGCATCAGTACAGTTGTGTAATACAGTCTTAGTATCTAGGCTATAAGAAACTAACCTTTGCCTTTAAAGTATGCTCGGAAACCCTTTAGATTTCATATATTGAATGCTTAGAGAATATTAATAACCTGCTGTCCTGGTTTTAGCTGGGATGAAGTTATCTTTCTTCATAGTGGCTAGTGTGAGGCTGTGTTTGGGATTTGTGCTGAGGAGAAGGCTGATCACATCCTGATGTTTATAGTTTCTGCCAGGACAGTCAAAGACTTTTCAGCTTCTCTGCTGTGCCAGTGTCTGCAGGGGCAGGAGATGCTGAGAGGGCGTACAGCCCCAGTTCCTAGCCTAGGGTTCTATCTTAAGTTTAGGATTGAGACCCAAATTGGCCAATGTTATATTCCATATCATTCACGTCATGTCCAGTGGATAGATGAGGCTCTGTCCAGAAGTGTTTTCTCTTGATCTTCATTGTCTTCTTCTGGGTTGCCACTCTGTCAGTGTCATCTTGGTCTCTTGGACACTTGGGCTTTTATCTCTGCTCTGGTGGTTTCGGGACTCTCCCAGCTTCAGGATTGTTAGCCAGGAATGGGCTGAGCCTTGGTCATCAGGTGGTGAGCAGTATCATTGTGTATCACTCATTTGAACATTTCTATCTGTTACTATGATTATAAGAATTCTTATTATTTTCAGTTTTATTGTAGTTTAGCTATCAAATTGTTCTTATCTCAAGCCGTGAGTCTCTTTTCCCTTTACCCCTTTAATTCTCTCCCCCATCCCCAGGAGGGGGAGGGCAAGTGATCAGTGTTGTGGTGTTTGGCTGCCTGCCAGGGTCAAAACTATGACACATGCATATATTTTGGTTACTCATATTATTAAATGAAGTGTTCAAGTTAATTAGCAAAATGTCATGAATTTTCTGCTTTATGTTGTTGAGGAGAAGCATTGAATATCAAAGAATGTATCAACCGGTTTTATCATGCCCAAGTGGCGTTATGGAGATACTGAGATGTACCTCAGAATTCTGATTTTGCTTTCCCAGTGCAGAATATTTCTCCTTTATTCCAAGTTTTCAACAATGAATGTAAATGTGCCATTCTGATTTGTAGATTACATTTTGTAAATTATAAGTTACAAGAATACTGCAAATATAAGACTGTAATTTGAAGAGTCATTTCAGTCAAATGTCAAAGACCCACCCCAAATCTGTCTTAGAAAAATAATAAACAAAGTAGAACAGTTGGGTTTGGTATGAAATCTCAGTCAACGTTCGAAGAAATTTTGTTAGGCAAGATTTGGCAAAATATGTATATTTTCAGAAACACTGAAGCCCTGTAAGCATCAAGTTCAGGGGAAATTATAACCCCTCCATATATGTAATAGCTAGTCTTTTCCTTAGGAGCTGATACTGCTAGCAAAATAACTGATGGAGGTGCTGGCGGTGGCAGCTGTTATTGTGTCTCGAAACCCAGAAAAATATATACCTGCATTCTTCAAGAAACAGGGGGAACTCTCAGTAGAATAACCACCTTCCCTGCTTGCTCTCCAAGTTCACAGTTTGTGTTACTCACCCTTGTGAGAGAACAAAGAACGAAAATATCTACCAGCACCGAGACAAAAGAGTTATTTAAGATTTTCTTGCCTCAGAGTTGTGGCAAAGAAGCTGCTAAGGGTGAGAAATGCCTAAAACTGTGGCTCATGTCTTTGCTCTGCAGTGATATGAAAGGGATTGCCATTGCAGTTCGAATCCTTCCCAGGTTAAATGCAGGATGTTGTATTTCTGGGAAAGAAGGGCCAAGCTAGTGTTGGCAAACAGAATGAGAAGGATTTAAGTTTGATTGATAGGGTTAATATGCACAATGTTCATGTTAATCTCATTATACCATACATAACATTTTTGGGGGATGAGGAGAAACTTTCTTTGGGTCTGGAGGGGTTTGTTGATCTCACTCACCTTTGCCCCCTCTGAGACAGTGATACTAGCTGGTCCCTACTGTAGAGGATCCCGGGAGATGATCCAGACGAAGATTAATATTTTTTTGTCATGCTACAAAATTAGTTTTCAGCTAGTATGTGACAATGGCTGCAAGCACCAGGATCTGGGAGGTGGGGCAGAACTTCTCCTTAAACACCGGTTTAGGTTTAAACCATCCTCTGACTTTCCTGATGGAACATGTCATCAAACATACTCTGACTTTACAAAGTGTAAAAATTATTCATCTTCCACAATTCTGCTGCAAAAAGGGAGCTTCGCTCTTTTGTCATATTTCTTGCAAGGAAAAGGTTAAGAACTAGTGCTTAGAAATTCTTCCTGTTTTTAAATCATGAGGCCAACTGGATCTGTCGCAGGCTCGTTTGAGTCCCTGTAGCAGTAGCAGGTCCAAAAGCAAGAATATCTAAAGCAGTCTCTGTTGAGCACGTTTACTCTTTGCAAGTCCTAAACCTGCAAAATTGAAGAGCTTTGTGGAGTTGATGCATGGGGAAACTTTGTGCTTGACAGTTTATTTTTTTTTTTTCTCAATTGAATATTTTAATCTTAGTGAAAGTAGGAAAGCTGTCATTTTCTTGGCATAACTAATGTC
>VZTO01023779.1:33940-47459 GCA_013400615.1 Syrrhaptes paradoxus | reverse complement strand
CTTGGTCTCTATCTTCTTGAGATGCCTCCAGGAAGTAATCCGGAGCTGCTAGAAGCCATAATATTACTCATTAAATGGCGCCATTCATTTCCTCTGTGCTGGCTGCTAAAGTGAGGAGGGATCATCTGCATGGTAGTAGTACTGGGTACAATATATCCATTTCCTTATTTTTTATGTAGGTGCTAGAAAGAGAAATGGCAACTTGCTGAATATTTTTAACCCTTACAGGAACTGCATTCTGCATCTTGCCTTACCAGGTATTATTTAGTAAACATGCTGTAATGGCTTCTTCACAAGGAAGAGTGTTTCTTGTGTGAGTAGCTTTCAGCACCAAATCAATCACCAGCTGGCAGGCACTGTCATTATGAAAAGGAGGGGTATCTAGCACCAAAATATCCTGAAGCACGGATATAAGGATGCTGTAAAGGCAAACCAACAGCCTTGATTCCCATATGTATATTACACTGCAGTGCCAATATGATTCTTTACATCTGTTATTTCCTCTCATTTTCCTCCCTCCCAAGGATGATTATATTAGGGCTTTTATTAATTCAAAAGAAGTAGAAAGTAATGTTCTCAGAGCTTTCTGTCCATAAACAGAGAGACATAAATTGTTCCTTATTAATCCAGGCTTAGTTTTGTCCCGGTCATGTCCCCAGAAAGGAGCCCAGGTNCAATTGAATATTTTAATCTTAGGGAAAGTAGGAAAGCTGTCATTTTCATGGCAAAACTAATGGCTCTTTACAACCCATGGAAACTGCATTTTCATCTTGGAGAAAGTATGAAGAAGACTTTAAATGTTTGGTTAATGTTGGAAGTTAATTATGTGTGGTTGGACCTCTGTATTTGGTTATAATTGTTTGGAATATGTGGCTCCCAACTAGCCTGATTTAGAAATTTTGTTTCTCTCAGAGAAAAATAATGGTACTAAGAACTTCTGTGAAGCCCAGTATTATCGTGTACCCCTCAGGATAAGTCAGAGTAGCTCTATAATTCCCCTTCTGCAAAAACGAACTACCGTGGAGAGAGATGCATATAATGAATTTCAATGAAAGAGTGGCAGAGTCTTTGCCCCTGAAACTTTACCAGAGAAACAAATGAGAAATATGTTCTCAGGACCTACTAATACTGCTGAGTTAAAATTAAAAGCACCAAAGTCCTACTAATGTGGGACTCCAAGAAGAGATACTTAACGTTGATTCGTACAGCATAATGCCAGAATCGATCCCCAAATAAATTTATTCCTTCTTTTTCCCAACTGTGTCTTTGAAGCTTCAGTTTGATTTTTGTAGCTTGCCCTCTAGCTTCACTCTTGTTATATTTTTGGTTTACTTGTTTTGTTCCACTGACTGTGGTATAAGAGCAGATGCTCTTATACCTCTTGCAGGACCCCACCAAAATTCTGTATTCCAGGCTGTATGGCTTTACAACCCCCAATGGAAACCTATTTTAGAACAGGCATTGAATGAAGTGTAGGAAATTAGGAAATTACCCCGAAGGTGAGTCAGGAGGCCTGCTGCAAATGGTAGCAGGGGTTAGAAAAATACTTGCTGACTGCAAAATCACAGAAAATGTCTTTGAACTTTCTGACTCTTCTGATGACATCAGGATTTACAGAAATGCAAGCAAGGCACTTGAACATATTCATCTCATACACAATTTACGTAAGTATTTTTTCTGTTGCATCAATGTCCACAAGTAGGAGTATGACTAGGAACTCCGCTTTAAGACTTCTTCACGGTTTGGGGCCATCCGCTCTTGCTTTGCAGAAGTCTTTCTGATACAGGCCACTATTGAACAAATTTCTACACATGATTTTCTCTCCTGGGTTTTGTGGTCCCTAAAAAGATCACAACCTGGGAAGTTAAATTGCCATTCATTTTCCAGTCACAAGCTTCGCCTGTCAACGAGAGTAATCTTCCTGCGAGTTAATTTAGATCCTCAGAAGGTGGGAAAGCCTTTGGCACAACTTTGCACAGACTATCTGTCAGAGCTCTGACTTGTGTGGAGGATTGCTTGGTGTTTTATCTCAAAACCTGTCAGACCTGTGATTCCTCTGCAGTGTACATAAGACCAGCAGTGACTTGCAGATCTCTCAGCAGCAAACCAACTTCAGCCAGAGTGAAGAAAGACCGGTGGACTTCAGTCTGGTCTGCTGGGGCTGCTCATCTGAAGGTCCGTCACATGTATATATTTCTGCTTTGAGCAGTGAGTTGTGTGTACCCATCCCACAGATATTCTCCAGCAGGTCAGGAGTACTTTAACACTCCTACCTTTCTTGTAGCCATGTCCACTTTCGCTTTGATTAGTCAAGTTCTTGCAATTGAAAAATCAGTCTTGGTCTCTATCTTCTTGAGATGCCTCCAGGAAGTAATCCGGAGCTGCTAGAAGCCATAATATTACTCATTAAATGGCGCCATTCATTTCCTCTGTGCTGGCTGCTAAAGTGAGGAGGGATCATCTGCATGGTAGTAGTACTGGGTACAATATATCCATTTCCTTATTTTTTATGTAGGTGCTAGAAAGAGAAATGGCAACTTGCTGAATATTTTTAACCCTTACAGGAACTGCATTCTGCATCTTGCCTTACCAGGTATTATTTAGTAAACATGCTGTAATGGCTTCTTCACAAGGAAGAGTGTTTCTTGTGTGAGTAGCTTTCAGCACCAAATCAATCACCAGCTGGCAGGCACTGTCATTATGAAAAGGAGGGGTATCTAGCACCAAAATATCCTGAAGCACGGATATAAGGATGCTGTAAAGGCAAACCAACAGCCTTGATTCCCATATGTATATTACACTGCAGTGCCAATATGATTCTTTACATCTGTTATTTCCTCTCATTTTCCTCCCTCCCAAGGATGATTATATTAGGGCTTTTATTAATTCAAAAGAAGTAGAAAGTAATGTTCTCAGAGCTTTCTGTCCATAAACAGAGAGACATAAATTGTTCCTTATTAATCCAGGCTTAGTTTTGTCCCGGTCATGTCCCCAGAAAGGAGCCCAGGTGCCTGTGTCACTGTCACCCAGGTGCCTGTGTCACTGAGTCAGGGCGTGTTAAGTCTCTGATGGATGGATGATGATGTGAGCTCCTCTGCACGCACATGATTTCTCAGTGTGGAAACCTCAGTTGTCTTTTCTTATTCCAAACAGTTGATGTTGCAGTTAGCAGCAGGAGTGGGGTGTATCTGTTGGGATGAGCAAGTCTTCAGGGGGTCAGGATGGAGCAGAGCTGGGGTGAATTACAGCCCCCAGAAACCTCTCCGCTGGCAGAGTACAACACGTTGTTGCTAGAGGAAGGATCCTGGGGAGGTGTCTGTCTTCTGGGTAGCTTCTTTGTGAGGAAATACACTAGAGATTAGGTCTGAGTGTGATACATCCTAAACCCTGGGTTAACTCATGCTGTATTTCTGAGATGGGTCAGTGACAGCCCTCATCACTGAGAAACTGATGGAAGAACAAAAACTTTTCTTAGATGTAGTATTGGCATGGAGCTTTTTAGGGCAACTTTTTTTCTGTTAACTGGGAAATGGTAGGATTTGGTTTTGTTTTGGTTTGGTTTGGTTTTTTTTAACTTGTAACTTTTTGAAGAGACTTTTTAGCTTGACTGGTTTGCGGTTTTTTCCAGTTACATTTCTGATAAAACTTTGTAGAAATCATAGTTTGGATGTTTTCTAAACCAAACATTTCTGTGTTTCAGGTCTACAGTTTCCCTTCATTTTAAGATGCCAGACAATTATAGTTAAAAATCAAAGGCAAAGCTTGTCAAAAGTAGGAAAGAAACATGCAAACATAAAGAGTCCAAAATATTTTGATTGACCCAGAAACATATTTTCTTATCTTTGTATATTGAGTTCAAACCATGTCTGAGATACTCATGTTTCAGTGTGTTTCAGGATTGGACAACTTTTCAAAACTTTAAAATTTATGCAAGATGGAAAAGGTATTTTCCACACAGATTTAATTGCCCTAGTATTTTAAAATAGTCTGCAAAATGATTTTCTGTAGTTTGACAGTGAGAAAGCCTAGCTATGTACCAGAGATGCATTTCTTGCCAGTAAAAGCGTATCTCTAAACTTTTTAATGTATCATTTTACCTAGCACCTGAGGAGGGGGGAAACTTTCCTTATGCCATTCAAAGGTACAAACAAAACCTGAATATTCCCTTACAGAGAAATGTTGCTCGGTATTGTATCAACATCAGGTAGGGTTACTCATCTGTGCGTGGATGTAGGAGAATATAACAGCAGGAAATATAGAAATACTGCTTATGAGAACTGAAGATAAAAGTGAAATTATGGATTATGTGTTGAAATAAACAACATCACAGAATCTGTGTGGAATGCTTTTATGTTGTGCCAAATTAAATGCTCAACTTTTATTAATCAGTTTATTTTAATTGGCAAACCGTGATACAATGGTTAATAAATCTTGCAGCAGAGAAATAAGGAATAATGACTGAGCCACATGGAATAAATTAGCTGTCAGAAGAGTTGCTCTTCTATCAGCAGGTTTCTGTAACATTATCACATCCTTATTATCTAGGTTATGCTTCTCACAGCTGCAAACACTACAAGACAGAATGATAAAGATCCTTCAGCTGTGTTTCGGGCTTAGAAAACAGTGGTGCTGTTGCAAATAGGCTTTTGTTCTTCACGTTTACTGGACAAAATGTGTTATATTTCATATTATTTTTTGCAGGATAATACACTTGGTTTTTTTTCAGATAGCAGAGAAGTTATCAAAAGGAAATGGCTCTGACTCAGATGTAGACTGCATAATGAAACCTGGGGGTTCTTTTAATGGCATACATATTTTCAAGATGTTTCTTGCTGTTCTGTGATCTTATTTGAATAACTTTGCAAGATATTGGAGGGAAAAGCTATTTCATTCTTCCATCTCCACCCCCTTTTCTTACACAAACTATGAACTGTGATATTGAAGTATTGGAAACCTCTTAGGTTACGTAGATGAGAGAATAGACTACAGATTTCCTCTATAAATAGAGGTCCAGGAAAGTAAAAGTAAAAGCAAGTTCATAATCCAGATCAACTAGTTGTCTGTCTTTTTTAGCAAGGAGCAACAGCCTGATCCGGCAGCAGAGAGTCTCACTGCTATGCAGAAGAGTTCTGTATCAGCACCACTTACATGATTAAATATCTTACCAGAGAGGCACCAAAACTATGTCTGTTCTCTTTCAGGAGTAATGAATCATATCTGCAGCTTGAAGTGAAACGTAGTCCACTGCCTTGGACATTCTGGGTGAATGCAAAAAGGTTTTCTAGCTGATGGCCACAAAAACCTATGCAGTTTCCTCTCCTTTCACGAGTTCTTTCATCTGCTATTTGCTATTTTAACACTTTTTATATTTGAGCTATAAACTCCAATTCACATTTTTCCTTTGACTTTGAACTGATGGGTAATATTTTACCAGGTGTCCTGCCTGAGTTAGTTCTCTGACATCTTACTGAGATTATTCTGCAAGTGATAAAGACAGAGTGGTCCTGAGAGCCAGCAAACAGATCCATGGGAAGAGTTCCCAGACACATAGGGATACATTCTTTGCTGTAAGTAATTTTTTTTTCATTTTTCACATTTCTTTATCTGCAATTGCCAATTGTCTGGTAACGTGTTTGGAAAAACTTTATGCAAAACATGGCCCCAGCCCTGAAATCAGAAATATGCGTGTGACCTTTCTCTCTCTGTGAGGATGCTTTTTATTTCAGTGGCACTCTGCAATGGTAGTGGGGTCGTTTCTCACATGTCTGGCTGCCATAGGTCAAACAGTGAATTTGTGAACATGGCACATTTAGCCTTGTGTTGTCTAGATTCTTTGGGAATGTTTCCAAACAAAATTCTTAACAAGGAGTTGAGAAAAGCAGGCTCTTCCACCCTGGAAACTCTAAGCTCTTATTGCTGCAACTAGAGCTTGCTAGCCTGGTTGAGGCTACCATAGAGGTACAAATGAAATTCACTGATCTCATGCCTCTTTTTCCTTTGTGCAGTGGGTCATGTGAAGCAGTGAAAAGATGTTCTCCCCTCTTGGGGAATTCTTTAGAAGAGGGAAAGGAAGGGGTTTGATGCAAAAAGAATATATCAATCCAGAATAGTTTTGTTACTTTTACAGTAGAATATTGGTGCTGGAGACACAGCCAGGGGCTAATCTAGGCTGCAGCTTGACTTGATTTGCCTGAATATCTGCCAGTGGAAAGACCACTTCCCTAGCTGAAGTTTAAAGTGGGGAGAATGATTTCCAGAGAAGAGTATGACAAAATTTAAATGAAGAATAAATCTGTGTGAAAGAAAGAACCCTCTCCTTTCTTCCTTCTACTTCCCTACTGTTTCTATGATGAGGAATGTGACTGTTTTTCCCTACAGCTTTTATTCTTTCCTTCATTGCCCTCTTCTTTTCCCCCTTCACAGCTGTGTTCTCTAAAGGGCTTGTTGCTGCAGAATTACAAGGACTTTATATAAATCTCACGCTTGCCATTCATCTGGGCTCTGCTGGTCTCACAAATTGCTGTGATTTAGGTACCTTGTCAGAAGGTGTCCTGGGTGGCTGGGTCAACATTCTGCCAAACTGTACTCCCTCCATCACTGCCCTCCCCCACTGACCCCTGTAATTTGCACCCGCGCTGGGACAGTGCTCACAGTGCTCTGCGCAGGAGAGGGATTCCAGGGAGAAAGCTTTTTATCTACACCTGGGAAATTAAATAGCACATCACCCCACTGATCTTGACAGGCTTGGTAATCCTTGAGTGGATTTCTGAGGCTCTTGGGATGCCGTGTTACTGCATGCAAGCCCAGTAAAAGACTTGTGGTGCTTTGGGTATAGAACATGCACAATTTGTGCCACAGAATGAAAAATATTTTTAAAAGAAATTAGAAGCCCAGCTGCATCTTTATTTGAATTTAGTCTTCTCATATTCCCATCACATTGTGGGTCATGTATCTTGGGTTCAAATACCCTCTGTTTTCTGAAAGGAAATTAAGAAGTGTTAAGCAGGCTGTGTTGGGGAATCAGCTGGTCTACGTCAGCCCACAGTCATTGATCAGACTGATTGCAAAGGCTTCTGACTAGCTTATAGAATAGGAGCTGCTCCTTTGAAACAATCACCATTTTGTCTTTAAGTAGTGAGATCCTGTTGTAAAGGTCTATTCATGCAGTTTTGCAGAAGCTGCAAATTGACTGTCTAGGCTCCGATAAGGCAAAGACTTGTGATATCTCAAAGCATTCCAGTTGTAGACTCTAAGCTCTATTCCTTGCAGATAAGAAGGAGCGAAGAACACATTGAAGGCCTTACTCCCCTCACTACAAATGGACTTAGTCTTGCTCTTACAACAAAGTAGCAAACCCTTGCTGAGCAAGGCCCTGCCTCTTTCTATTAAAGAGAAGGGGCTTGCACCCACAACCTGAGGGCTCCTGAGATGCTGACAGTCTGATCGAGCAACCGCCCCCAAGATGCCAACGCTCATCTCCAGGGATGCAAAGAGTGGTGAAAACTTTTCTCTCTCTTCTCTCCTTTTCCTGTCTTTTTCTCTTCAAGCATCTCTTGATCTTTCTCTCTCTGGCACATATGGCAACACCTTATAAGTTTTATGCCAGCTCCTTTTGGGGCTGTTTTAGCAGGTTTTCATGTAGATTGCTTATTTTAGTGGTGCTTATTACTAACCCTAGTGATATTGGTAGTTATGCTATTCTTACCCCATTGCTATAAGATTTAGTATTATTGTCTTTACCAATTTTCCTTTTCCCTTGATTCTGTTGTATACCCCACATTTTCCCTTTTCCCTAAACAATTATATGCATTAAAGTTATAAACCAGTATACAATTCTTTGGTGCCATCTCACCTTAATTTGCCCCAAGGGAATGTATACATAGAACCTCCATGAACCCCACTCGTCCCACCCGTGGTGGTTCTATGAGCTGGGTCGTGACACCTGTCTGCCAGAAAGGGAAAAAGGGTAAAGCAGGTTGCAGTGAGTTGTGCTGTGCAAGTAGCAGGTGAGCTGGGTCTCCTTAGCCTGGGATGAATACCTCCCCCTCAGAGCTACCACCCTGACAGCCTGTTGTTGCTGCTTGAGCCAATGCTGTTAATATTCAGAGGTTTAGGGTAGAAAACATTTAACAGTAGATAGATAAATAGATAGGCAGGTAGATTTGATATTTGTCCAGGACTGTACTAACTGACATTGGGTTAGGGAAAAAGCTGATGTGTGATTGTATAACCAGTTGTGAGGTGACAGCACACCAAGTAGCTATGGGCATCTTCAGAAATAAGCAAAAGAGCACATCCAGCCATACTCTGAGATACCAGCTGAGCAGATCAAAAAGCCAAACCTGTCTGTCACATCAAAAACCTACATGTGAAACCTTAGTTTATTGAAAGGTTTCACTAAGGAGCTTATCTCACAATATAGAGTACTTCTTACTACTTACCTTCACTGGATGCTTGAAAGCTCTAGATCTTCTCTTTGGGTCTGAGAAAGGAGTAGATTGAAAATAATGCAAAATTTCTGTTTTCTTGTAGCAGCATGAGATAGTGTCATGCCAGAGCATAGATGATACAAAGATAATAGGAAGCCTGTTATTTATCTCATTTGGAAGTTACAAGGGCAGGTAAGCTTTCTGTGGATTTTCTTTTAAAACCCAGAAAATGCCACTAGTCTAATAATGACTCACGTAAACACAATGTAGAAAAAAGTCACCTGCAAAACAAATGCAAACTCAAAGCAGCACACAGGAGCTTATATTTGGATTGAATTTGGAGTAATTCAACACTGAAAATTAAAGGCCAAACTTTCATCTGGGAAAATGAGATCTAAAATGTAATATTAAGTCCAGCAGGCTCATTTGAAAGATGTAAATTCATTCAGCTTTTCATACTGGGAGCAGAGGGAAAAACTTTTCAAAACATGAAGACTGTTGTTGCAAGTATCTAAAACTCAGTGTGTAGAACATTCCTTTGGATAATGACTTACAACAGTCAAAACAAGGCCATAAGCAGCAGCGGTGAAATTCATTACAAGGACAGACGTGAAGCAAGTGTGCGACTTCCTTTTGAAAGATACTACAGCACTGTCATAATTATCACATGTGAGAAGATTGTTTAGAGCTGTTACCTTGTGCTAAGGCTTGGCCTTTGTAACTGACCCGATGACTAGAAACTGAGTTAAAGAGAGTGAAATGTTGATGTGTTCTGTACTCTTTAATGGGCCTCTCTCTAGAATGAGATTGTGAAGTAGCTGTGATTTGTATTGGAAAGATTTTACCTTCCTAGTAATTTAAACAAATGCCCTGGGACTTTTAATCTGTCAAAAGATTCAAGCAAAAATCAGTCAGTCAAGCACTTTTCCAATCAACAGTGTAAAATTCACCTCTAAAACACCTTGAATATTTGAGTGAATATGTACTGTCAGCTATTTTTGCTATTTGTGTGTTATCTTTCTTCTATTTCACAGAATCACAGAATGTTAGGGATTGGAAGGGACCTCAAAAGATCATCTAGTCCAATCCCCCTGCCGGAGCAGGAACACCTAGATCAGATCACACAGGAACTCATCCAGGCAGGCTTTGAATTTCATTTACTTCATTGTTTCTTGGAATTCTCTTTACCTTACTATGAAAACTGGCAGTACTAAGTAACTTTCTTGATCATTTCACCCTGGCTTTCTCAGTAGTTTAATCAGATGGTTGCTAGAAGATAAGCACAGATGGAAAGCTCCCTAATATATATGGTACACTTGCCTATGCCTGTCAGAAACAAAAACCTAACAGGTAAAACCAAAACCTGTGATTCTTTATGGAATGTAAGAGAACTCTTGTGCTGAAGCACCAGGTCATATTTTTGAGACCTTTTGTACCAAATTCTTGTTTTCTCCTTGTGCGGTGAAGGAATTCAAGTGCTCATTTGAGACCAAATGACTGGCAGCCCTCCCTTCTCTTCCCTTGCTTATGCCAGCCTACTAGTAGGCCATCAAGTGCCTTGATTCCTATCTACTACAAGAGATACAAACAGGCAGGAGAAAAAATGTTTCTCATAAATCCCATGGTTACTGCAACTAGAACATAAGGGTATAATTTTGAAGGCTACAGGGGGCAAAACAGGAACAGAAAACTTGGTAAATATGAAGAAAATGTCTGGACAGCTTATCCTAAACAGCTGCAGAAGAGATGTGATCTGTGCAAAGCTGCAGCAGAGGATCAGAGCTATAGAAGCTCTCTCTGGCGCTGGAAGCACTGTCAAGTAACTGTGTGCAGAATAAGCTATACTGGTCTCTGGTAACAGAGGTGTATAAACAGTGATTCTTGTGGGCACTCATGTCTGTATATTTCTCTCACATGCCTGAACATAGTACTGAACACTCTGTACTTACTGGATGTCATTTAACTGTTCTCCGGTTCAGCTGTATTCAGACATTATCAACAAAGAGATGTGAAAATAACCATACCAGTCCTAAACATACACATTTACGCCAAAATTCTCTTGCATGCAGACGTATGTAGAGTTGTGTTTCAAGGAATTCACATATGGTGAAATTCAGTAATGATATATGCTGCCTGCCTTGAATAAATGAGTTGTTTCAAACACATCCTTTATAAAGGTTAATTACAAAATCCTTTTGAACATCTCAGATTCTATTTCCAAGATTCTGCCTTCTTGGATCTGGAACTTGGCAGGTGACATTTATGAGTTTTTGACTTGTGTTCATTATTTAAATGACAGACTCAGCAGTGCAAACATGCAGAAATGCTTTTAATATGTGAAGAGGCAGGTCATGTCTGGGACATACAGTGGTTTTCATGTGGCTTTGAGAATCTCCAAGTTATTGTTCATATAATGAATAGACAAGCCTGCAGGCTCTCCAGGGTATGGCAGCCACCATTTTACTACTTGTTGGTTGCAGTTGTTTTCAGTTCTTTGCAAGGGTTCTGTGAAAGCCAAAATATATAAGCAGGGGAGGGGGGGAAGCAGGGAAGTAGCAGAAACTGATAATGGAAGCAGTAATTAGAAAAAAAAGTCGTAAGAAAGTTCATGCTCATCTCCACACTGGTTATGGATAAACTCTGAAAAAAATAAGAGAAAGCACAAGAGAAACACAAAAGAAACCCATCTCCAAAATCCTGTTTGTGTTGTTACATGTCTTTCATTATATGTTTCAGCTTCCTCATTTGTAATGCTGAGGAAGAAATGAAGCAGAATGACCAGGACAGATGGGATATGGACTGAAATACACATTCTATATGAGGGATGAGACAGGTATTTTGCACTGTTGTTATGGCAAAAAGGTTGTCTTAAACTTAGAAGGTCTTAGCACAGAGATGAGTGTAGTAGCAAAAGCTGGAAAACTGTTTCAAAGTTTTTCTTACAGATACTGTTAGGAACTTATGGCAGTTGAGTTTGATTGTTCATGTAGCAGTCGTGGTTTGGGCAGGAACTTCCCTTGCACAGCTTTCCTCTTTCTAAAGCACAGTATGCCCACTATGCAATGTCCTTGACTTTTCTGATCATGCACACAGTCATGTGGGCACAACCACTCATGTACACACATTTGATCAATACATCGGATTTCTTGACACCTCCAGCTGTTTAAATTCTGAGCCTGCACACAACTCTTTAAAGACAGCTCTGTTGCCCAATGGAGATGAAGCATTTCTATATAATGTCAGTCCTGCTAGATTGCATTGTGGCTATAAGATCTTTATAAAAATTAGCTTGCAGTTTGAATAAGAGTCTCAGAGAGGGAAAGCATCAGGCAATTTTATTGTATGTTTCCTAAATGCTAGACTAGACTTAAATTCAGTCTAAAAGGTGTCCATGTGATTTCTATTGCCTCTGGTTTGCTCTAGAAAGTGTGCATGACTAATTCTGCAACCTGTTCTAATGGTCCAGTATTGATCTAGAAGCCCTCATTCACAAACCAAAGACATTCAGGCACAACCTTTACGGTCTACTAACAATGCAACCCCTCAGAAGGCAGGAATGACTGCTGCAGAAGCAGAGCATGAAAATGTCATTTGCCATTCCTACAGCATCCTGCAGCCATGGCTTCAGGATCCACTTATGAATCAAGCATTCACCTTCCAGATGTTCAGTCTCAATGGGCTGCTAGGGACATTGCCTTTAAGCAATTAGTTGAGAAGTTTGGAGAATCAACATTTAATGTGTTGCCAGAAGCTTGCATACTGTCCTGCAGGACAATTTGTGCAATATTGCTATGCAAAGGGAACAAGTAAATAAGTACCTCTGTTACATTTGCTTTTTGTTTGTTTGTTTGTTTTTAATGTGGTTTCAATTTCTTGATACCCTTCTATTCTTTCCCTTTTGGAAGAGCAGCATTATATAATCTGCCTCAGCATCAGTTAGCTTTAATTCAGAAGTATAACATTTTCAAAGCAAAAAATAAGGGATCTTAAAATTCTCAACTTATGCTCAAGTATGTGTTAAAGATTAGAAATGAATTCTGAACTTGATCTGTGCATGTTTACAAGTTTCTTCCATAAGACAATTTTCTGGAAGTGGCAGAACAAGAGCTGTAAGAACATTCACAAGACTTACAACATTAAAATACGTAGCCTTATTTTTCTGCTCTTCATCAAAGTATTAAACTTGTGCATAGTCTTGGCTGGGTTTATTCATCACTGGTACTGACCCCTGAGCAAAGTTGCTTTGACAGGCATCCTAAACTTTAAAAACTCACAAAACTGTTCTTTGCTTCATGCACACGTCATGTTGCATCTGCTTAAATTGTAGGGATTTGTGTTTAGCCAGGGCTGTAGTAGTGTAGTTGTTAAAAAGAGCTGATTCTGATTAGAACAGCACAGCAGCAGAATAAAACCTCAGACCATATATTTGCTAGTCTGACTTGAGCAGAACAGTCCTTAGTTGCTTCTCTTGAACTATTTTTTAGCATTCATTCCCTCCTAGTCCCTGTCCCATTTATGTTTCAGTCCTCCTCTCTGTCTTTATTCAGTTCTTTCCTTCTCCTCCCTCTTTCCCACTTTTTCCCAGAAGACTGAATGCTAATTTTTTCAGTGCACTAAATGCATTTGTCAGAGAGTGTAGGGAGGCAACTAGGAAAGCTAAGGCCTCCTTAGAATTAAACCTTGCTAGAGGGGTCAAGGCCAACAAAAAGGGCTTCTTAAAATACATTGCAGATAAGGCTAACACCAGAGGCAATGTAGGCCCACCGATGAACGAGGTGGGTGCTCTGGTGACAGAAGATACAGAGAAGGCAGTGTTATTGAATGCCTTCTTTGTCTCTGTCTATACTGCCAGAGGCTTTCCTGAGGAGCCCTGTACCCCTGTAGCCCCAGAGGAAGTCACAACAAAGAAGGAGTTTGCTCTGGTAGATGAAGACTGGGTTAAGGAGCGGTTAAGTAATCTGGACACCCATAAATCCATGGGTCCTGATGGGATGCACCCGCGGGTGCTGAGGGAGATGGCGGAAGTCATTGCTAGACCACTCTCCATCATCTTTGGCAAGTCATGGGAAACAGGGGAGGTGCCTGAGGAC
>VZTO01023779.1:0-33145 GCA_013400615.1 Syrrhaptes paradoxus | reverse complement strand
AATATGAGATAAAACTTTACAGTGAGGGTGACAGAGCACTGGAACAGGCTGCCCAGAGAGGTTGTGGAGTCTCCTTCTCTGGAGACATTCAAAGCCCGCCTGGATGAGTTCCTGTGTGATCTGATCTAGGTGTTCCTGCTCTGGCAGGGGGATTGGACTAGATGATCTTTCGAGGTCCCTTCCAATCCCTAACATTCTGTGATTCTGATTCTGTGATTCTGTGCATGTTCAACACTCACTTTACAGGTTTATGTCTCTTTTTTTTTAATGCAATAATACAATTTTTCCTAGTTCTTTTGTTCTTACCTTTCCACTTAAACTCTCTCCTATATCACCTCCCTTAGTTTCTATTTCTCAAATATCTCTTGTAGTGAAAAGTATTTTGACTTCTTGGTGTAGCAAATCAACATTTCCCTTTTCTGACCTGAGACCTGCAACTACAAAGACATTGGTAGCTTGTCCTGTTGAGTCTGGAAAGTCTGTTCAGGGATGGGTGAAGAAATAAATAGAACAGTGCAATTTATTTGCTTATCTATAATGGATTTACAAGTGTCTTTACAGAGTAATCTGTGAGCCTTTTGTTTTGTACATACATTACCAGTGAGGGAACAGCTCTAACCATACAGAGATGACCTTCTTAGTCCCTGAGTCTGGGTTAAGGCAATTGCAAGCACACCTCATCCAGAACTGTCACACCTTTCTTAGCTTTAATTTTTGTTCCACTAGTGGGTAGTAATCAATATCCTTTCACTGCATATGGTGTTCTTCTGAAGTTTAAATGCTAATGGTGTCGTTTGGCAAGGTGAGCTGCATTAGATAATACAATATAATGGTAAATTGGAAATTGTTTAAACTTTCAAATTTGTTTTATGCCATTAGATTTTCTCATGATTCGTTTGTCATTCTAATTGGATTTTAACACGTACTTTGCATTTCAAAACTTGAAATGATGAATAATTGCAAAATAAAGAACCTTTAGGAACAGGCAGCCCCCAAAGCTGTGTTTAATTTATAATAGATCAGTAAATGAGGAAGATGAAAAGTCACAAAAATACTGAGTAGCAAAGTGATGATGCCTTAGAATTCCAATGATTAATTGCAATTATAATAACCACAGTGATTAAGTTGATTTATTTAAAAAATTACTGCAGCATTACAGTTGAGCAGGATCCTAAGGATGATTTTACTCTTGCTCTTCCACCCTTTAGCTAGGTCTTTCATCTACTCTTGGCTTACTTGACCTTGCACAAGATTACCTGACAAGCTAATTGAAAACTCTTTCTGCTAGAAATAGAGCAGAAGAACTAGTTGATTCCCCTGATGAACAACAGCAGAAGGCCTGTAAGTCCATGTGATAAGGGTCTTCTCATCCCTTCTTTGGAGCACTCAGGTGGGTTTTCTGACTGTAGAAGTCTGGATGATCATATTAACATATGGCAAGGTTCTGTAGAGATTCTCAGGTTCTCCATATGCAGAGGTTAAAGTAGGAGCCCAAACTAGTTCCCAACCATGGGCAGTATCTTCATATATCCTGGCAGAATTCTGACTTCACAGTCCTTATGTCCCTTGTTTAACACAATCATTACAATTGCATAATAATAATTAAAACTCAAAGTGGAATTTATTCTTTGCTTTGAGACATAAAAACACAAATCATATACATCACAGTAGCATCTCATGCTATGTTTTGAAAACAGATAATTGAATCGTAAGCTGCTTCTTAGCCAGATAGGAAATGGGGACATTTTCACTAGTGTCCTGTTGTAATAGGGGTAGTAAAAGGCTGTGGATTGAGTTTGTCTCTACAGCCCAGGAGGTTATGCCAGTGACTTCAAGAGCATCTGCTCATTCTCTCCCCTTCTTTTATTTTGAAGATTAGAAGTAAGATCTTAGGTGGTGTTCTGCTACAGTTCTCTGACATTTGAAAGTATAGCCATGAAAAGAGCAAGAGACATAGTACTTGGTTGAAATAGGAAAAAAAGCATGTTTAACACTATCACTAACTGGGATTTTTTGGTGTATACCTGAGATATAGACTACTTTTGCGGTATTTCATTTCTTTCTTTTCTCTGTGACTCAGATATCTTTTGGAAAGATGGGGAAATTGTTTTCCTACATCAGAAGAGAACTGGAGGAGCTTAGCTTAGCCATAAAGAAAGCTGTCACTGAGATAGGCAAAGTGTGTGGATAAGTCCTTTGTCCATTTTTTTGTCCTTTTCATTTCTGTCCTTTTCGTTCTGTCTAACATGCCCATATTTGTGTGAAAACCCTTTCAGTGAAGAATCCAGAAAAAGTGTGTAGAGTAAAGTCAGAGGTACATGAATTTGCAAACATTAAAAAATCCATGACCTATTTTTACAACACCTCAAACTTCAATACATAAAAATTTACACAGGTGCTGTATATTTTTAGGCCAGATGGGCTTTTTAGACAACAGACAAGAACATACTGGATACAGGAAAACAAATCTACATTATTTTAAGGTTCTTTTTTTTTTTTTTTTTGCAGTGTGTTAGTTCTCATGAATACATCAGCAGAGAGTTGTGCTTCTCTCTCTAAAATGAGTGTAAGACAGCCAGCAGATGTGATAATATCCCCACATTGCTCTGCCCAACCAGTGCATACCATGCCATATGGATGGATTGATATTTCCGAAGTACCAGCTTTCAGAGGTACTTATTCAGGCTTTTTCCTGTTAAGTATAACATGACAGAAGAGCAAATGTTTATGGTGGTGGTTTGAATAATTCCAGTGTTTGTTTCCCATGAGTTGCAATGTGTCTGTCGAGCAGCTATTACTTAGCAGTAGCTCCTTACCTGGGCTAGTCTCAAATCACTAACTTCAAAGTCAGGTGTACTCTGCAGCAGATGACTGAAGGGAGCTGAGTCCTGGTTTATATTATTCACAATTTGTATTATAATAATTTCCAGATAAAGGATCATCATTGTGGAAAGTACTGTATACACAGTATGAGAAATCACAGTCATCATCCACTTGGGAAGATGAGTTTTTGAGTAGATCACTTATTCCCAGGAACTCAGGAGTTTTCCAGAACCCTAAAATATTCCCCTCCCTCCTAGTTTAAAAAGACTTCATTATAGGAAGGAGCAATTGTTTTTTTTTTTCCTGGAGGACATCAAGTCTGCCTTACCTCTTACTGGGGGTCCCTGATCAGACAGACAATTTGTTACAGGTATGTGTGATGAGGGATTTTTCCAATAAAAATGTAAACACAAACCAGGCAAGAAAGTTTTTCATCTTCATTTGACTTACAAATTGTCAGCTTCTTATCAGAGAATGTGAAGAGTTTCATCTAATTCATCTGCTCATTAACTGAACAGATTTTTATGAACATTCAGTATATACCATGGGAAAGACAAATTCCTTGAAATGTTTTGTTTTGTTTTGTTTTGTTTTGTTTTGTTTTGTTTTGTTAGAAACTCATTTTTTCTTGACAATGGATTTCAGAGGAAATTGTCCAGAAGGCTCTGCTTATTAAAAAATGAAAAGCCTATACCAAGAGAAATAGAGACCCAAAAAATTTTGTCAAGTAAGTTAATGTCTGATGGCAGCTGGCAAGGGATGTAGCTAAGTCAGATACAGGAAGAAAACTTTGGAGGCCCTAAGTCTATGTTTTTTACCAAAGGAAGCTTACACCGGCACTTCTGCTCTACAATATTCATGTCTGATTTTAGGCATTGCTGGAGCCCAGTACCTCTCTACAGCTTATTTTAATATCTCATGTCTAGCTAAACTAAATGTTGCTACTACATGGAGTAGCAACATTTTGACTTCTAAAAAGCATAAATCATGGTCAGGAGTTAATCTGGGTAATTCTTGACTGGTTGAGGCAATTTACTTAACCTGTTTAAAAAAAAACCCCAAACAAACCACACAACACCTTCTGCAAACTTTTTTGACCAATCTTTGGCTCCTAAATGAAGACAGGTACACCTTGAAACTATTCATGGGCTTCACGGGCTCGTAAAGCATCTTTTTTTAAAGCCCTTTCATCCTGCATATCTGCTGCCCAATTTATTCATCTCTTTTGCAACAGGATGCCTGCCGTTTGTTTCCATCACAGGAGACTTGCAGCAGCACTGTGCTGCTGATAACTAGGTTCCAGTCTATTAACCTCTTTGATTAAATGAATCTGAAAGGAACTAGAGACACCCTTGATATATGCATGCATTTGATCATAGAGTCGGAGAATGCTCTTGATAGCTGTTTGATCACATATGGGTTCTTTACACACTCTTAAAAATTAAAAGAAGCAGCAGTGTTAACTCAAAGGAGAATCCCATAATGGCTCAGACTTAATGAGATCTTATTTTCTTATACAATGAAATCATCCCACTGTTATATCAGTCCTTTTATTTCCCCAAGAGAACTTGGGAAGGTTGTAATATAGGTGATTGTTCCCCATTGCCGTGAAACACAGTTATTTACGAGGCACATACCTCTCTGATGAAGTGGAATTTCTTTTTATGAATGGATGGGATGAAGCATGCTTCTTCATGTCTCAGAAGGAGGCGAGAGAGAATGTGTGTGTGTGTGTAGGAGGCTGCCTCAGTCACGTTAAATTCATATTAGGTAGCACTTCAAGAAATGACTGGAAAGTAGAGCTGTTGTTGATGTAAAAGGTCACAGACATTAACAGCCTGCAGAAGAATTCCAGGGTACAGAATTATTCACAGCTGCCAAAACACAAAGGAAAATAATAAAAAAAGAATGAGGGAAATAAAGGGTTTGAAACAATGGTAACTCTCTGTTGTTATTGCTGCTATAGTTTGAGGTTTTTTTACAACAATCATCTTGGAGGGGAACCGGGGGGGGTTAATTTTGAGCTGTTTTCTGCTTTCATCTTCTAAATGGCAACAGGAAATATGCTGCTTCTGACTCTGCTTTTATTGCATTTTGTGTCTTGTTTAGAAGTTTTTGTGGAAATATGAACTGCAGTAAATATTGATGAAATGCATGCCCTTCTGACTGAGAATGGCTTTTAAAGGGAGTCCAGGCTCCAGACCAAGACAGAATAGGTGGAGGGTCAGAAAAAGAGAAGGCCTGAAGGGGACAGGAAGAAAGCAGTGAAAAGGAAGGGAAGATGTTTAAAGTTCAGAAAAGAATATGGACTCTTCTTTTGGATGGAAAATACTCTGTTGCTTAAAGAAAATCAGATTCTTCTCTTTTTAAGTCTGGTCATGTACTAGCTTGTGGCAGAGGCGCAAAAGGAAAATGCTTAGCTCTTGAAAGTCATTACAAAAAGAAGGAATGAAAAGTAGCAAGAATATCAAATGTTAAGGTTGTGTCTGTGCTGATTTATGTCCCTCCCTCTCACCAAGACACAGCCCCTCTCATTTCCTTGCAATCCCTTGCAGGCAGCCAAGGGTTCCAAGCAGGGGACAGAGAACAACAAAATGGTTGGTGTTTATAGTCATATACATAGGAGCTATGATTTGAGGTAGCCAATGGTAAGAAAAATCCTCACCTGTATACACTAGCACTTATGCCAACTAAGTCACAGATCAATCATTTTCATCTCTGATGCTGATTAATCAAGCGTAGACTTACAGCAAGTGAGGAATTGGGCAGATTAGAAGCTAGGTCTATTGTTCTGATTATAAAGCACTAAGTCTTTGATTTGCTGAGCGGAATAAGAACAGACACTTTCTCTTTTTTCTCCCTAACTGAAAAACAGAATTACTGTTTTATTTTTAGGCACCCTTTCCTTCCCCACCAGCATTCCTTTGATATGATCAATACAGATCAATAGTTGTTGCCTTCGTCGGCGTGGCGATCTGGTTCAGGAACGGCACGACAACCAATCCCAGGCTGCTCGGTCCATCTGCTCACAGACACCAACGTAGTGGACAGCAAATGGCATTTATTGAAGGGTGAACAGGCTTTATATAACTTGCAATTTACAACATCCCTTCCGCCTGCTTACATCACAAACTAAATGCTATTGGCTACCCAGGGAGTCCTGTCTTTCCGTACAGCGTGACATCTTCCAGCCGCCAGCCCTAACTACAACAATAGTTCTGTCCTTTCCAATAGATATATTCAAAACTCTAGCAGTCTGCACGCTCTCACCCTGTAAAAGGAGAAAGCCCTGGTCCTTATCTGCATCCTCTCAATCTGACAGCTACAGGCCTTGCCTGTTTCTATCTGTGTATTTATCCATTATTCCTCTGACAAAGAAATCTTTGCAGGGATGGCTCAGGAGACTGTCAATGGTCTGTAACATCTTTCTCTCCTAAATTTGCTTCCAACGGTGATTATTTCTTGTGTCATTCTGGGGAAGTGAGTTCCCCTCATGTTCCTGACAGATAAGTGTCTAAAGAATTGCATTCATTTAGTCTTAGTCTCACCAAGGAAGCAAATAACTAAAGTGATAAGCCTGGAAATGTACTGATGGTGGTCCTGGAAATGTAATAATGTTGGTCTTGACCAGCAAGGGATGAAGGCTGGTAGGTGATGTGATGCCACTGCCATTTCTATGTGTTTTCTGGAAATAGAGAAAAGGAGTCAGTCTGCTGATCTGCCAGTCTATTGTGAAGTTCACTTCAAAAACTGAAGGATATTTTATTCGAAGCAATGACTTTCTTAAGTGAACGAAATGAGATGTTTGAGTCCAGGAATGATATACAGAGATGGACAACTCCAGCATTTTTCATTTTAGCCCTACTTCTGGCAGGAGGAGCAAACGTCATCTTCACTTGAGTGAAAGATACATAGTCCTGCTTCCCCATCTGATACTTCTCCAAGGAGCACTTAGAACAGGCATGTATGAAGAAGAACTCCAAGCTGGTGTGACAGTAAGTCGGTGTTGGGGTAAGGAGAGCTGGGCCTCATGTGGTCATGCAAAAGTACAAGAAAATAGATAGCAGTTACTGGGGGTGCTGGGGGCAGCTGTAGGATAATATGTAGAACTGGAGCTGATATTAGATGTCTAGTGCTTTGAGATATGTATGGATCAAGTGCCTGGAGGTATTTGAGATTGGATAAAATTCAGTAGGTAATGGAAAAATAATGTATTTCTCTAGTAACATTTTTTCGTCTATTCATACACTGCAGCTGCAGTGTTTGAGCTGTCTGAATCAGCAGAGAGTTTGGTGTGTTGTTAATCACGTCAGCAGATACGGAGGTGTGAACTAGCCTCTAATGAGTATAACATGGTCTTTCCAGATTTGGGCAGAGACTGAATGATCTAATGTATGGGTTCTTAATCAAGAACTTTTCTGGGAACTTGCAATCAAGTGTCTCTAGAAACAAAATCAAGCAACTCCTCCAAGCTGAAATAGCTAAAATACACATTACTGCTAAGGACAGAAAGCAAATGGAATCATTTGTAATAGTTTAGTCAGTGAGTCTCTAACCTATGCTTTTCATGAGGAGAAGTTCCTGCCATAAATATAGCCTTAACACTATACTTTAGTTTATCCAAACTGTTGACATGCCACACAGAATCAAATAACTGTCATACTGAATGAAAAGGGAAAGGAGATGAAAATCCAGCCCAGCAAATCCTTCTTATTTTAAAGGAGAGAAAGAAAGAATCTGTATTTCTGTTATGTGATTACTACTGGTGGACAAGTCACCCATCCTGGCCTTTCCTCTGGTCACTGGTAATCAGAACAGTGAGGGAGTATGACACAGGCTTGATCAGGAATTAGATCATATGTGAACGTTGGCAGAGCAAGATTTTATGGTAACAAAGGAACACTATGGATGAAAAGCAAAGAAGCTGTCTTTGTTTTGCAGAGGTACAATTACATGTGCTTGCCTTATTCTGTATATCGATTCTTATCTGGCAAGGTAATGAGGTCAGAACATCATCTTCTACAGGTGACACATATTGGGAGGAAAGAAAAAAGCAAGCTGATAACTTTCTATGACTGTATATTTTTGTCAGGCTAATGCTGGAGTAAACTGCTAAGGTCAGATGATTTGTCTAATTCTGAGCAACTAGGTAAAGCTTAGCTTGAAAACTGAGACAAAATTGATATGCTATTCCTTTTGACAGCATTTGGGGAAATCACAAGTATGGAGAAGGAAAGGAGAATGGAGATGGAGACAGGGATTTTTTTTGCTGTATATCTGTTGAAGAATGTCGGAGAATTTGTGATTCTGTTTAGCTCCTATTAAAGTGGCAGCTGTTTGCTTGAGCATTGATGTTTCAGAACTGTTTTTTCCTTGAATGATGTTGGTACCTATGGCAAAACCGATCTCCTGACACTAACACTGTTTGTCTTTGCCAGCTGTTCCTTCCAGAAATAAGGCTGAAAAAATACCCTTGCTCACGTCTGATGTCTGTGACCATCACTCTCATTATAGTTGTGTGTGCGTACAGGGCATGCAAAGGGGGGGAATGGCAATATCAGATGAAAATGGGTGTCATCTAAGTTGTCTAAGGAGCTGAGGAATATTCAGGGATGGTAGTCAGCCATAACATTTAACTTATGTAAATTAGGACAAGGAGAGTTCAAGAGATGCTTGAAGATCTGTTCTCTGCATCAAGCCTCCATTAAGCTTGATATGGGGTATGTGGATAAAGATACAGAGGATCAAGCAACAAATGCCATCGCTGGAGCAGTGGAGATTTCACCACTGCTAGCAATTAAATCTGTCTGATTATTTATGCAAAAAGTTATGTAAATGTTATCCATAATTGAGTGGCCTCTAAAAGAGTTCTAAAAACATCCTATAAAATTAAGCCAGTTTTGCAAACTTTCTTATTGCTGCCTCTGTTGTGTATCTGTTTTTTGTAGTAACTGAGAGCTGATTCCAGGTGACAGATCCTGTAGCAAATAGGCTGAGGTATCCATGCACAAATGTCCGTGATCCAAGTGCTGCACTTAGTGTTACGTGAAGTGAATGTAAGCACAGCATAGCAGAGCACAGCAGACATTTCTTGAGGGGGCAGGAGCCTCATGCATTTAAAATTATTCTGCTTTAGCTATTGCACAAGCTATTTTTAAATTTTACTTCATATTTCTCTGTCATCATGTCAGAAATAATATCATAACTGTTCTGGTGTCACCACTCCAGGCTCCAGACTCAGGTTTGCGCAGTCTCAGAGACAGTGAATAAAGAAGGCCTGAGGATGTGTAGGCACTACTCACCGGGAGCGATGGGGATGGCAGATACTTATACAGCAGCAGGAATTCCTCCTTAGCATTTAAGCAAGAGAGAGAAAACAGGTGAGATTCAAATGTACAGTTCATCTGGGCTGCAAGCTTTCCTGGCAATGCTAGTACTTGAATTGCTCAGTCCAACAATCAAAGTCAGATTCCTTAAACAAATCCTTAAAAAATTTCTGGTGGTTCACTTTGCTGGTCTCTTTCTTTGTCCCCAAATCCGTGGAGATTTGCGATATCTGTTCTCGTTGAAAATACATTTCAGCATGTAAGTGCCAAAGGCTGTGCTTGAAATGGCCTTGGCTTGTACTGAAGATTCACTGCACTTGCAGGGAGAGTCCATTCTGCTGTAACTGAGTGTAGCTGCACTTACCCCTTGGAAGGCATTGGTCATCCTCTGCAAGATGGATGTCACATGCTGCATGCCTGCTGCTTTAATGTGTCCCCATACGTCTATATCTGAACAGTGAGAGAAATACTAACACTGACCTTTTAGAGCTAGAGTCCCATAAAGCTCACAGAAAGAAGGACCTGTATGTGGCAGGAGAGGCTGTTACTTACTTTTGCATGCCTTATTGCATTTGTCTTTCCTTGTTTTGCAGAAACCCTGAGTGTTAACAAAATTTGGAAAAAGCAGAGTACCACCCCTCTCAAGTTCTACTGCAGCCCATCCTGTTCCACTCTTTTCTTTACCACTTTAAATTGTCATGCAAGTCTTTTGTGATAGTGCTTATGAAAGACAAAAAGAAGGACAAGTCTTAGGTAATGTTTTTTATATTTTTCACTGAAGTTTCAGCTTACTTGATTTTGAAATTCATGCTAAAGACAATCTGATAAGAGACAAAGGCATCCATTACTTACTGTCAGTATTTCATACTAGTTGAAATTACTGCAGTACAGGGCTTGAAACTCAGCTGACATCTTCCTGAATTGTGGAAACTGTTTGATAGTTCCTGACTTCTGTGAGATCAATAGAGTTGGAATATTAACAATATGTTTTTCTTTTTCCCCTGGCACTTTAATACAGTGTTTCTGTTTTTGGAAGGATATAGTGCAACAGGCTGAGCCACTGGAAGATGTGGTACAAGTATTTTGAGAGTACCAGCTCTCCATGAGAGAGACTTTGAGAAATAGCTCCATTTGGAAACAGCTCTGTCTATAACATACTGTCTGAGGCATTGTAGGGTTTGCATAATAGGAAGGGCATTTTGGTTTGCATGACAAACAGTCTCCTTTTGCAGCTACAGTGCCCTGTCTCGTTTTCAGAAGCTGCATAGCTGAAGGGCTCTGAGAGAGCACCGTTCAAGACTGACCCAGTCAGCGATTCTCCTATTTGTGCTCTTTCCGTCATACACAAACCTGTGTGGCCTCACTCATCCCTTGCCCTGGAAGAGTCCAGAGCCACTGCACAGGTGCTTCAGTCCATCCTCCTCTGCCATGCAGAAGGCAGGGTTGGCAGACGTGAAACATCTTTTTGAGACTGTCTTTCTGTGCAGGCTCTCTCTGAGATGTGTGACCTCAGGGAGACTCTGAAGACAGTCAAAGGCAGAAAATCTTTCAGCTGGTGCCATTTAATGATGAAAACACATTTCAGCTCCTTGTTTGGAGCCTTATGGATGGGCTGCCTTTTTCACTTGAACAAAATATCTTCCAGAGAGGGAGAATTAACTGTTGTTCTTGAAAGAGTGTTGCCACATCATCTGTGACAAGCAGACCACTATAGAGCTATTTACAGATCAATAGCTCCAGACCAGGACCCTCAATAAAAGCTGATGAAGTAGATTTATTACATGAATTCAAGTTACCTTATGTAAATACGTTGTTTCTCTGGGAACTCAGGCTCTTTTTTTCTGTTCTCTAGCAGTTCATCCAAGCAATACTTTGACACCTGGATTATTTCTCCAGAGCAATGGAAATGGGGAAGGAGCTGGGTGTCCTTGATGCTCACATTGGCACTAGATGGGAAGTGACTATGATAAACTAAGGGTGAAGAACATTTCTTTGGAGTGCTCTTGTCTTCAGTAGCATTTACAGATCCTCTTTGGCTCTACCTCTTTCCACATAAAGACACTCAACCTCTGACACACTCTAGTTACACACCTCACAACCTTCCCCAGGCAGTCTCCAGCTGATTTAGCTGCTGAAATGTGCCTCATCAAAAATCTGGATCCCTCCTATTCTTTAAATGAAGCATATTGGACTCTCTTGGCTCCTTTCACAGAGGTCAGTTCTTCCTTATTGACAGACCTGGGGTAAGTTGTGCCACTAACAGCAGCACATGCCTGTTGGCATGGACCATGACTAGGTGTCCCTCCTACTCTGCCATCAAGATGCTGCATGTCATTGTGAAGATAAGATGCATCTGCTGAAACTGCTAGTCAGTATGCAATGAGTGCCTCCTGCATTCGACACAGTGTGTGTGTAAAGGCCATAGGATTTGCAGGTTGTGCATTTTGCACATGAGCTTTTGTCCACAGGTATAGATATAATGTCAATTCTTTCAGGAAGAGACTTCTGTGACTGGGAAATGAATGTCTAAACATTGGGCAATTTACTGATAATGAGATACATTTGATACAGTGGCCCACAGCTTTGTCACACCCAAGGCTTGCTGTGAGTATTCCAGTTCTTCCAATATATCAGTGCAAAATATAACATTTTTCTTCTGTTTAAGTGTGTGGATATAGAGAATAAAGGCCCTTTGGCAATCCACTGTTTTCAACCAAAGGAACACCATGCTATTCAGCAAAGAGCTGCAGCAAACTGCTTACTCCACCACTGAATCCTAGATAATGTGTTTCTCAGCAGAGGAGTATCTTAATAAACTAAACCTGTTGCATGGCACAGAAGCAACACTGATTAAGAAATGTGGATGATTTACAGCCAGCTCTGTTTACACAGGTCAGAGGGTCTTTGTTCAATATGGCTAATTAAGTTGATTCTTGGAAATTTAGAGGCAACATGAAAAGTACCCTGGGAGGAAATGTGATGACAAGAGCAACAATAATTGGGAAATTGTGCTGCACATCACACCTTTCTTTTGGTTACCAAGTAATTGGTTTTGCATAAAATGTTCACAGTGTTTACCTGAAGTGCATGTACAAACAAAGGCTGTGTCCTTTGGAGGCTCACAGGAAGGACAATTTGGATATTTTGCTATTGCTAAAACCCTCCTGACGGAGTTTATGCTAGTATGTACCAGCCATTCAGAAAGATACCCTCTACCAGGAAGAAAATAATTGACACTTGGAGCAAACAGAAAAATCAGGGAAAGACATGATAAAGTTTGAATTGTAGAAAGAGTGTCACAGAAAGATTTGTTTTGTCCATGCAAATCAAAGATTTGTACCTGGTTTTGTGTGTAGGTCTCTTCACGTTTCAGGTCTCTCAAACTTTTTTTTTTAAAAATATGTGACTGTGGATGCAATGGAGGTTTAGCTACTTTCAACAGAATAACTATATGAGGAAACAGTTACGTGTGGCTGCCTTGTACCTGTGCCTCATCCTGTGAGGAAGATGATTGGGCAGACTCCTGGGTGAATGTTTATAACACTCTTTGATAAATGACCTGAATTTGTGGGTAGTCAAAAATAAAAACTGTTAGATTTACGTTCTTTTGAGCACTCAAGAAGTTACCAGGGAAGACATCCAGCTTAAAGCATTTCAAAATTCATGAGCCAGACCCAAAATCATTGTGGAGCTTGTGTAAAGGGATGATCAGAAAAAAAGTTGTGATCCTTTGCTTTCTGATACCTTAAACTATATATACCCCTATTTTTATTTTTTTTTGTTCTTCCACAGGAGCTGACCACCTACGGTTTGTCACGGGGCTCATGTCTCTTACATTAACACCCAATTCCAACAGCAGAGGATTTAAAAACATGAGTGCTTGTGGTAAAACTCATTAAAAAGTATCACTATTTGGTCCTCTCCAAAAATTTGGAGAAGAGGTTATCTGCTGTTTTGAAGATGAAAACTCTAGAGCCAACCCTCAGTTTTAGCAACATAGCGTCATCTACTTAGTGAAACATTCATGTTTTTCACCTTTGCTAAAGCTTGCTGTGTAATCTTCAGCTCCCTTCTGACTACCAGACAGTGGCAGGAGATGTCCCTGTAGCATTTGATCTAGGCAGGTGCAAATCTTTCTGTACTAATCTTATCACTGGCTTTTCAGCCAAAGTCTCCCAGAAGATCTAAGTCCGTAACCATCCTGACTGAACAAATGAGATGGAGTTCTGGAGTGCCCTGGTTTGCACTACCTGAGCTGACTTTATGCAATAATAAAGGAGACTGGATCAAAGGCAACGGCCCTACTGGAAGTCCTGTGGGCTGTCACCCTGCCTTTGGTGGCAGGTTAGTGAAAGGCTTTACTTTAACTGGTGCGATACTGCTTTGGGGCTGTTCTAGGAACCTGCACATTTCAAAGCCAGTTTGGTGTGACTTTCTCTACTCCAGAACAGTCCCTGTGCGATTCAGTTCCCTGCGCTCACTCGCTGATCTCTCTTCTAGCATCTGCCTCCCTCCCCGTGGGAGCATGCCCGCCTGCGCTGGTGTTTCCCTCATGCGTTACCATGAACACATGCTTTACCATGAACACACGCTTGAGGGCCACAGACATTAAGTTTGGCAGCTCCTGCCTGTATCAGATTGATTCACTGGGAGAGGGAGCAGGATCGCTCTGTGTCCCTCTGTAGCATTAATTTTCAAACACAAGGCAGGATGATCAGTAACCTATTCTGCTGGCAGTTTTACTTAGTTTATTCCTGTTTTGGGTATTAGTTTCCTCGGCGACTTTATCACCTGCAGATTTGGTGTTGTCTGTTCAGTCTGGCATAACCATATGCCTGTCCTAGTGTGATACACCAGAATCTCCATGTGGCCCTGAGCTGCAGCATAGCTTAATGTGGGAGGTAAGGTTAAATAATTTTGATTTTCATGCAATTGGCCATCCTTGAATTCAGCAATCATCTGTGATCCGTTCCAAAGAGTTAAAAAAAAATACAGCTATTTCCCCTACCTGTACAGTTCCAATTAAGTTAAGGAGCTGCAGAAGGCAAAACGAGCAGTAGGACACAGCCTACACACTGCATGGCACTGCACTATAGGCAAGGAGATGCAGGAGAAGGATCTGCTTTTCCTAAAATCCAATCACTGAGTAACTTGCACTTAGCATGGGAACCAGACACTGATGCTTTGATCATCAGTATGTGCTGTGGAGACAAGAAGCTGAGGTCTGCTTGATAACTTCTGAATTGTGGCACATTACTCATTTGCTGGAGGAACTGCAAGGACAGATTTTGAGGCATTCATTCAGAAAATTTACATAAAATTGTCTCCCTAGTAAGAACACAGGTTTGGGTTTTTTTAATCACAAAAATGAATATTATAAGAGGAAAAGCACCTGAAATTAATGAAATAAGGCCTTAGGGTCGTGAGGTCAGCACTTTGCTTGAGTTTGGTCTAACTCAGCAAAAGTTGCTAATACCAAGCAGACGAGAACCGTTCCTTTGCAACCATCTAAAATATGGGCTGTGCCTGGCAGAGGAATCACATATAAATCTGCCTTACCAGCTCTGACCAGGGATGCTGTCTGTCCCTAGTGCTAGGTCTGTCATCTGAGACTGTTTTAAAGCATGTAACATAATATAATGCTGTGCTGTTAAGAAGCAGCAGGTAGACAAACAAAGCAAAAAAAAAAAAAAAAAAAAGACTAACATTGCCTGTTAGAACAATAATATTTTTTTGGCAGACGTTTTTTGTATTNCCATCTCTCCTGTAGGCCCCTTGAAGTACTGGAAGACTGCTAGAAAGTGCCCTTGGAGCCTTCTCTTCTCCAGGCTGAACAGCCTCAACTCTCTGAGTCTTCCCTTGCATGGGAGGTGCTCCAGCCCTCTGATCATCTTTGTGGCTTCCTCTGGACCCGCTCCAACAGGTCCATGTCCTTCCTGTGCTGAAGACTCCAGAGCTGGACGCAGCACTGCAGGTGGGGTCTCACAAGAGTGGAGTGGAGGGGCAGAATCATCTCCCTTCACCTGCTGGTCACACTGCTTTTGATGCATCCCAGGACATGGTTGGCTTTCTGGCCTGCAAGCGCACATTGTTAGGTCATGTTAACTTCTTTTTCTTTTGTTTTTCAGAGCATTTATGTACATGGAAGAGAATATCTGTTTCCAGAGATATCATCTGTTCCTATTACTTATACCTTATTTGATGTCATGATCTTGGTTGCTGTGGAAATGATTAAGCTGTCATCAACATGATTCAGATGGGGAATAAGCTCTGGGAGAAGATGATACAACATTCTTTCTTTTATGCAAATATATGCAGTTAAGAACAGCAAACAAACAAGTGAAATATGGAGGAAAACACTCTTTTGCCTCCCAAATCACCATTCAGACTGAGCAGACTGTTTTAAAATAAGAACATTTTTTCCAGAGTGTGTCAGATGGTGGCTAGAAAATGTCACCCACCATTGTGGAAGTGGCAGATGGGAGACAGGGGTCAGTGAATATATCCTCAAACCTTTGGTTTGAAACAGTACAAATTCCAAATCAGAGGCCAAACTTCCTTTTGTCCTGTGCTTTCAGCAGATCATGGCAGGTACAATATGTTGCGAAAGTCAGAACAGCATATGTTTTGTGTGCAAATGGTTATGCAACACGCAGAGCAGCAGAGAGCCATGTCCTCCACCCTTAGGTAGCTGCCCGGGGTTGTGATGAGCACAGTGAGTCACAGTGGGAGGAGTAGTGCTCCCAGACATTAGCTGCGGTTATGCTGAAAATGAAATGCCTCCCAGAAATACCTTTGGATTTAATTAATGTGGTTAGAATCGATGACAATTCTCCAAAGAGGACTTGTGTTGACTTCCAGCTGATTGCATCTAGAATTGCATGGGGGATCTTTCAGTATTTGGTGAATATACATGGGAAGTGGGTCATCTAGGTTGTATATTTGTAGTTGTAATTAGAAAGACAAACTGTAGGGGAAGAGAAAGTCAACAATGGTCTTGATAATTAGTTTAATATTGCTGTGCATGACTGCTGTGTTTTTTGAAGTCTGCAATGCTGCTGTCTCAGTGGTGGGCGGAAATGCCCTATAGTAAGTCAAATCCAGTTATTACTGCTTTCCAGAATCTTGTCAGCACTAATGTCTTTAACATAGTCTGTATGCAGGAAATGGGGAAGATGCTCAAATGGAAACAAACTAGGGTTGTTTTCTTATTAGATAACTCCATTAAAATGTGGGGGTTTTTTTTCAGAATTTCCTGGTACTTTTGAAGCTCTAAGTAGTCTGCTCTTTATCTGCAGTAAAATTATGCACACAGCATAATGAGCAGTTGATACGTGACTTAGCTGTTCTCTTATTCAGGTATTGATAAGATGTTATAAAGCATCAGGATTGATCAAGGATGATAACAGGAAAATCTTTTAGAAGTTTTTCCATTACTATTGATTCTTCTTAGAACTTGTTGCAAGAGTTTCCACTCAAAAAACACCCGCTGCTTTTCTGTTCTTCTGATGACAGCTTCTCAGAGATGGCAGAGCCTGGGCCATGTTTTGAATCAGGGATCCCAAGATCTTTGGATGATGCTGTAAACCAACACAGAGCATTCATTTTGTACATCATTTTATCTGGTTTCTGATGTCATTCGGTGCCATTATGGGGATGTTTGGGTCCCAGGTTTTAAATAGCCACCGCCATTCTACTTTGTTGCCCCATTGAACATTTTTTTGAGATTATCTCCACAGCAACTTTATTTAAGTGCCAGAATGTTGTGTTGCATGGTGGAAATAAGCACATGCACAAAGAAAAGCACATGAAACTAAACATCACACCAGATTATTCCTTGCATTTCTAAACAACAGCACACTACATTGTAATATCTAAATTACTGCCTCTCTCTATTAAAGGGGACAAATTGTATCAGTGTGTTGTAGAATACTGTAACTTGTCCATCACCCCTCCTCACATGCATTCACATGCAAACACGTACAAGAGCAGTGAGATAGATGAGAACAAATATACAGGCTCAGGAAGGACCTCAGTCCCCTAACCCAGTACAGCATCTTGATTTCTGGTGTTAGCTTCTGAGTGTTTTTCACAGCAGAGCTCTTCTGTGCAAAGTCTTGCTCATTTGTATGAATGGGCAGTTCATATACACACAACACATGCAGATGTGGTATTAGCCAGTTACCAGGCGTGTCTGGCTGCAAGCATAAGAAATATGTTGTCATTCAGTATCAAGATAAAGTGAACTTTCTACTTCTTTGCTTTTGACAGAGTTTGAACGTAGATTTAATCTTAGATTTAATCAAAAGTGCAAGATACTGTCTACCTTCTTTTTATGCACTATATAATCTCTTCTCTTGTAAGTTTTATGGCTATGTAATTCCACTGAATTCAGGGAAATTCTTTCCTATTTACAGCAAGTGTAATAGAAGCAGCAAGGTCATTCACAGTGGTACCTGGAAAAGCCAAGACAGCATGAAGTGGGCTTCTCCTCAGGAACAAATGTTTTCCCATTAGAAATATCACAGGGATTTCCTACACCACCTCATTGTTCTCGTTGCCTTTTAAATGCCACACTGCAGTTCTTGCTTTAGTAATGAGACACACAGCGCTTCCTCTGACATCCTGGAGAGCAAAGAGTTATCACTGGCATGCCAGATATGATTCACAAGGAGAAACTTGGTCTGTTGGCAAGGCTACAGAGTGCCTTAGTTTTAATGACAACAGCTGTCAAACACTGCACAGATATGCCTCAGAATTAATACATTAGTAGTTAGCACAAGAGGTCCTTGTCCATGAGTAGAAGATGTGGTTACAGAAATAACGCAAATATTGACAGCAATTAATCATGAGGGTCTCAATGCAGTTTCCCCTTTCCCTTGTATCCTTTTTTCTGGAGGATTTTTTTTTCACAATGTCATTTCTTAAAAAGATCACTGGCTTCCATGATAAGTTTTTGCACTTGGAAATTTTATCTTCATTGTACTTTTATTCAGTGTTTTAGACCAGTGTTTTAGTATCAAGACTGCCTTATGTAATGCATGCTTCATGTGCTTTAGAAACTTTTTAGTAGATGAGTTCAGAAGCATAAGTTCACAAATTGACAGGGAGAAGGGCCGCAACTGTTGTTATCCAATAGACTGAAGGACACATAGGTCAGTTTTTGATGAGGTAACTTAAGCAAAGTGGGGTGCCTGCGGGAGCTGTAGACCTCTCATGTACTTCTCCCACGTTAATCCTGGCTAGTGGAGGAGCAAGTTTTCTACAAAAAGCATGAGAACAGCTCTGCTGCCACCTCCCTCCCTGGACAGTGTGTGACCAGTCCTCATTTAATCATCTGTCAGCACCCTGCCAAATGGCAGGAGGAAGTACTGTTTTTCACCTGTGAGAGAGCTGTGCCTCAACAAATGATCATCTTAGAAGCTGCATGTTCCCAGGGAGAAAGGATCAGCAGTGTCAAATCCTCTGTACTTATTACTGGCTAAGGACTGTGTACGCATGTTCCTGGTCAGCTGACAGATTTTTGGTGCCTCAGCATCCCCTTTCAAAACAATGAGCATGCTTCAGATGGCAGGATTACCCACAACCAGTAAGTCTGATACCTCAGCTGCGTCATAGGAGAGGCTTGATGGACTGCCTTTAATTATTACAGTAAACATATCCCATAAAAATTAGTCTTGTGAATCTGATGTTTTCCTAGTAGATTGCTTTCCTAGCATCTCAATGTATTTACCTCCTAGTAGAGAATTTAGAGAGTAGAGAGTCCTTGGAGGACTCCCTGTTATTTGGCATCTTCTTAGAATTATTAGAAACATGGATCTTACAGGGAGAATCTACTCTGTATTGGAGCTCTTTTGTCAGATATTATTCATGCCCTGAAATAGGAGGCTTAATCAGGTTTCTTGTTCTGAGAATCAGAAGATATAAAGGGCTTAACCCTTTTCACTTTCTGTAGTCTTGTATTTCTGTGCATTCTATTCTGCGTGGGTTCCCATTACCTCGCACCAGAGGCAGAGCCTGGCAGCAAATGCGCATGAGAGAGGTCATGTCCCAACCCTTATGGGCAAGGAGCTGGTGGAGCTCCGGTGTTTTTCTTTTTCTCTCTCTTCCCCTCCCTTTCAGGAAGAATACCCATTGGAATCCATGTCTGGCAGAGTGTTGATTTTACCCCTGGACTACTAAGACATAGGGCAAGGGAGATGAATTGCTAAAATACAGCCTGAAGGCAGATAGGGGTTTTGACAAGCTGTAAAATTGTTCAACATCTTGGTTGGGGCTGAGAGACCTTTAGCAACACAGCACTGGGGACTGACAGAACTCAGCAAATGCTGCTTGCTGTGTGTCACCCGGTTTGCACTGTTCTTGACAGGTAAGGAAAGAAATGTCTCAAGTGAAGGACAGGCAGCCTAAGTGGTGTACAAGGCAAGCAGAGACATCTGAGAACACAGTCCTTTCTTCTGCACTCAAAAATCGGTAATCATCCTCCAGAATTGTCGGGCAGGTCTTACTACTCCAGGCATTGAAAGTGTTCTTTTTTTACTTCTTTGTTAGTTGTTTTTTTTTTTTTTCATTTGAGCAGAATCTTAAAAGACATAATATTTATTGTTCTGTCTCTATCCCATTTTAAACAACAGCAGAGATGGGTCAATTACATCCGTCCCTCTCCAAGTGTGGAGCTTACAAAATAGGTAAAGAATTATCCAAGGATTTTTTAATCTGAACAAAGTAGATTCCCTCCCTTCAATTTCTTCATCCAAGCAACTGTTTTTTTTCTTATGCAACTCAGGTTTACTCTGTGCAGGATCTCATTTTCATGTGGTTCTGTTCTCTAAATATAACGATGTCTTGCAAGGGAAAATGTATCTTGAGATATAAAATTTTGAAGACTGAATCATTAAACCATAGCTTCCATGTGTTCAGTGTAGTATCCTAGCCCCATCAGTCTTATGAATGCTTCATTCCAGACAGAAGTTCAAACAGTAAATAAATTATTCAGACTGAAAGTCAAGGGCAAGTTTCAAGAGCTGCCAGAATTTGATTACTTGTTGATGCCTTTATAGATGCAGTGTTTTGGGGGACAGAGTTTTCATGGAAATACTCTCTCCTTCAGAGTGCCGGAGGCTGATAATAGTCCACCTTCTTCCATGTGAAAATCAATACATTTTGTTTCTGGTTTTCTAGTTTCTATAGGTAGCAAACAAAAGTAAACAGAAAGATTGATATAAAAGAGAAATGAGAGAAAAACCATAGAGGATCTCAACAAAAGGAAGATTTCTGCATTTTAAAATGAAGCTCCAGATGTTTGTTTGTTGATTGAATGAGTAGTGAATATCTCCAGAGAGCCAGGAATTCATTGATTATGTGCAGATCTGGAAAGCCCAGGAAGTTAAAAATGGAAAAAAAGGCGGGGGGGGGGGAAGAGATGAAAACATACTTTTCCTTTGCAACCTTTTTCTTGGCTGTTTCCACCAGTGTTTTGTATGCTTCATTTTAGGCTGAATGCCAAGATGAAAATCAAGAGATTGCTTAGCAAACCCCTTGCACACCCTTGCTAAGCTCAGTGGATTTGGTGTTTGCATGATCTCGTTTGTTGTCAACACCTGAATCTAATGCTGAATTTTTTGGCTGTTAGTAATCTGCAAAAATCTGCTGCGTGAGCAGTGTAAAGGAGGGTGTATGGGTGTGCGGGCTGGGGAATATACACAACAGTTGTATTCTGCTAAGGGGATACTCACATGGCTATGATCAAACAGCTTGTAACAAGCTCCCAGGTGACTGCACACTCCTGTCCCCCAGGCCCTTCAGGACACAGTGGGATTCTGGAGTCCAACCAGCAGTTGTGGTGGCTTCTCTCTTTTTTCACCTCATTGACATCGCTATTTTTCAAAGTTTTGTCAGGCACCAGAGAGATCCCTAATGAGTGGGGGAAAGGAGAAGAACTCCAGAGGTTCTTCAAGAAATAATTCAGATCTGTGCGCTATGCCCAAGTTCATTCTGGATTTAGCTTCCCTGTCTGAATCCCCTATTCATGCTCTGTTTCCTCTGCATTCACCTTCAAATGACTGTCTTGATGTGAGTAAAAGAACCGTATATAACATGTCAAGTAATCTAATAGAGCAGAACGTGAGCACTGTCTGTGGCATGTTTAGCTTTAACAGCCTGTGCTGAGCCTTTGTGTATTAATATATGGATAATCATGTCAGTCAAGTTGTATGCATTTTTCTTAACTGTGTGAAGTCAATACTGAGGTTAGGTGATGCCACAGTCTCAAAAACCAGGATGAGATTTTTGCAAGGAGACTTATGCATCTAACTCAAATTTTAGTTGGCTGCAGGGACGTAAGTTCCTCAAAAATCTCAGTCCTAAAGGATTACCCTTCCTCTTCTTTGTGTTCTACTCCAGGCAGAATGGATACAGGCTTCTTACAAATAAATAATTGTTTTCAATTTTAGGCAAATCAAAACAAAATTTGAATAAGCGTATTTTTGGAAGGGCAAAAAAGTTATACAGAAATGCTCTGAGGACAAATTCCTTATGTACTAGAGAGAAACTATAATGTTTTGTGCTATTATAGTTATTTTTCCTTGAAAATAGCATATTTATGTCTTTTTATTTTAAATAATTTCTAGGATTCAGATTGGTTAATGTACCATTAAAGGAATTTATTTACACGGAAATCAGTAAATGTACTTTTTATTCATTTGGAGTCATTTGGACATGTACTTGATTTAAATGGATGGTTTACCTAGTTACTGATTTTCATTGGCGTGGGGAAAACTTTTATCAGCTTTGATACTTTATTCCCAACAAGATGATTTTGAATGTCAGCAATTTTCCAGTTGTTTACCCTTCACTATTACTGAGACCCATTCCTTTTCTTAGTTACTCATTTGCTAAAACAATGTAAATGCTAAATATCACTTTTACAGTGAGCCTAAATATATGGTACTTTGAAATCTTCCTTGCACATTTTGATTCGTGAATGACTCCAAAAAAAATCTAAAAAGTGCTCTCCCCAGAGTGATATACACTGGTGTCCTTCCAGAAGTCAATCTGTGAGCTTCTCATTACAATTCAGTTATTTTCAGTCTTAGTCAAGACCTCGGTTATGACTTATCCCAGTTAGATGGGTATATTAAGGATGCAGCAGTGGAATGAAGCAGACAAACCATAGTAAATTCAGGATTACATATGCCCCTTCAACTGAACCTAAGGTTTAGCTGGTTGTAAATGAAAGCAGCTCTTCCAACACTGCACATGGTGATGAAGAGATTTTTCTGTAAAAGCAGTCTTCTACATATTTTCAACTCTGGCTAATGGATGAGCCAGTTTATGCAGCAAATCTGAGATAATAGTGCTGTCCTTCTCCAGAAGGCAGTTCAAGAAAAAAAAGCAAGCAACCAACCAAACCAAAGCCTTATAATAAGCAGATACTAGTTATTATTCATTGATTTACCTTTCCTTCTTTCCAAGTTTTGATTGGACACTTTATTCTACACTCCTATATTAATTTAAAGTTGTCTATTTGTCTCCTAATGTATTTGCAAAAATCTTTGCAGGAACAAGCAATGTATTACTATAGAAGCTGATTAGTGGCATAATATCTTATAAAGAATGGTTGTGTCCTTTTGACCTAATTCATCTTCTGACTCAAGGCCATGGGTAGCTGCAATTGAGAAAGTGAGAAGGAAACTAGATTCCACTGGTTGTTTTAGTGTGAATGCTAAAATATACAGCTAGAGATCATGGGTAAAGCTTTAATTTTCTTCAAGGGTACAGAAATCAGGTAGGAAGAATGAAAAGGTACTTTTCAGCTTTAAATATTCTTTTTTTTTGTTCTGATGTGTCACTTGACATATACCAAAATAATGTAACTGCAGTGGAATTTAAAATCTGGGATCCACTCGCTGGTTTGTTTCCTTTTCAAGTTCTTAGGGATAATTACAATGAGTGAGAGCAATAACTTTTAGCTGAGCTACCAATTGCCAGAAAAACTATGTCATGACCCATCATTTGGGATGTTGTTGGATTGGTGAGGTTCCGTTCAAAATAACACCATGTAATTGCTATTTACCCCAGTGGGTATGCTGGACAGCAAAATGCTGAATTAAATGCCGAAGAGGAAAGGGGTTACCTGAGCTCACCTTCTGTTTAGCAGGAAGTCTGCTTAGAACAAGACCGAATAAAATCTCAATTGAAACCAGAGATACACCTCTCAACCATATGCTGATAGTTGACCTTTAAAACCAGATCCACTGAAGAAGTCCTTCAATGGAGCTGCTCAGTGTGTGTGGGACTGAGAACTGGTTGCATTTGAGTGCTGTGGGCCCCTAAGGGCCGCATGATATCTACCAGATTTCACTGCTGAGTTCTGAGAAAGGCTTTCCATTCTGCCAAGCATGCCCAGAAATGCGTTGCCTGAAGAAGTGCCCCCAGAACAATTTCTCAAGAAATTCTCCAAAAAGTCAGTACCAGTCAAATATGGGGAGAGAAAAATTAGGAACAATGTGCTTAAGGCCTTTAGACATCCCGCAAAGTAGATACAGATAAAATAACCAACCTGAATTAACAGTGCTTTAATAAATTAACTGGAATACAGGGTTAAGAATGTCAATAAACACATTGTTTCCCAGACTGTCCAAGTAAACAGATGAAGCGATCTGTAAAACGGAAAGTGGAGAAGGGGAAAAACTCCCTACACTTCAGGATTCTTCCTAATTGATGGAGATTCATTATAGTTGGCTCCAAACAAGACTGAATTTACACAAGTGATTGGATTTTCTTACTCTGTTACTGAGGAGATCTAAAATTAGGGCCTAGGGCAATATATTGGGTATATTTTTAGCGTATTTTTAAGAAAGATGTCTTCTGCCACACTGCATGACTGGCTACAAGCACAAATACAGAAGTTGCATTGGGGAGAGTACAACACTAATGCAACAGGTGCAATCAATCCTCTCAGTTTTTATTTAAGCTGTCTGTGAACCTGCTGATACAATTTGGGCTGGCTCTTTTAGGTGAAATGTGGGTGTGGAGGGTACCAGCTGCTACTTAGGTGAAGTGATTATCAGGTGTTGATTGGGGAGGAGATAAAATGCCTGGAGATCTTGTTCCTGTGAGGTGCTGCTAAGAGATGGCTGTGAAGGGGTGAGTAGTATTTCAGTAGGCCTTTTGGAGGGTGTGTGTGTGGGTGTGTTGGTTTTTTATAATGTCTAAGCAAAAGACCAGAGATATTCACTAATATAAAGTATTGTTAAGAGGAGGCTGAGTGTCTAAAGCCTATCTTTTTTTTCCTCTGAAGACAACACTGTCTGCTTGAACAGTGAAAGTGGCTAAATGATAATGCTAAGTGCTTCTAGGTTGGCTTGGTAGAGCCCCTAAGGGAGTCTGTATGCCTTCAAGAAGGGCTGGGAGCCTCTGTTTAACTTTTTTTACTGTGAAAATGCAGATTAGTTTTCTCTCTGTAGCTTCTCTGTGTTAAGAAATTGTGGTCTTTCCCTCCTCTTATATGGTAGCAATGGAACTACAGAGCAGAGACTAGTCCAGGCCTCTCAGCCACAAACTGCTGTTATTTCCAGGGCTACTGGGATGAGAGAAAACAGATATGTCAGTAGTTGTGGTCTTGTGAGCCATCCTTTGGTTTCTTAGAAAGTTTTAAACTCTTGCTTATGTTTAAAAACATATTTGTGCAGCCTCCTGTGAGGAGCAGGGGGCTGCTTTAGTGGGTGGAGATACAGCCTGTCCTGAGCTCTGCATCCCAGCCTCCCTGCACAGACTGGGTGGGCTAGGTGTTCCTCGAGTGCCTCCCCTAATAGCAGCTTCTGATGTAGACAAGGATAGCTGTACGCTTAGATGCTAGCACACTAACTGTGTATATCATATTAGAGTAGCTTTTCTGTGTGGAGATTTGGGAGGTATATTATGGGAGATAATAGAAGAGTTTAAGAAGGAAGATACAAGGAAATTGGTGTTTCCTTCAATAGAAATATAATTCTTCAGATTCAACTGGACAACTACAGGTTATCACTAATTTATTTTCTTCAAAGAGGAAAAGAAGTTCCCAAATTGTGTATAGTGCAGGACATGGCTTGCTAAGCATTTTCTGTAATGACTCATTTCTTCCCGTGTAAGAAGGGACGGGGAGGATGATGTTCCTAACTTAAGATGGTCTATCATTTCCTGTATTTGCATTTGTATTGTAACTCATAATTTGCAGATGAAGTACTCTAGCAGCTTTGTGATAAAAGCAGAGAATGTAATGCTTTAGTGAAAATAATCATGAAGGTAAATGAAAACCTACATCTACTATTAAATGTTCCCTTGGTACCCTTCACCATAGAAACATTTGAGCAGGCAGTGTCGCAAAAATTGAAACAAATATCAGGTCTCTGAAGTCACTGTATCACCTCACTACTCATAGGACTACTTTGTTGTGAAGTTTGATTTTCTTTTTTTTTTTCAGTTGCTCTCTTGGTAGTGAAGCAGTTGTCTTGTACTGATATCAGGTGGAGAAAATATAACAAATGGCTTCAAATGCATAGGGCTTTTTGTATGTGAGTATATGAAAATCTAACAGAAGCAGGGACTTTAAGCAGTCGGAGACGGAGAAACAAGAATCTAATAAGGTGAAACTCAATTGGAGGTGGAGTTTTGGGTGTGGACCCTCTTTGTGCCTGTCAGAGGCGTGATACTTACCTTGGTGTAGTGCCTCTAACAGCCCTTAGGCAGCTACTGTGTGAAACAGCCCGACTCAGGCTAGTGATAGCTGAATCTGATGATGTTAGATTAGGAAACTTGGAGTCTGGAGGCAGGGAAGGAAAAATCATTACAGGTTTCTATCTCAGGCCTGGGAAGGTGCTATGTCCCTAGTGCAGAAGGCAGAGTATTTGTACAGTAATTCTACCATCATGAGAACTGAGCTGTAGAGAGAAGCTGGAGGGGTTCCTGGTTTGAAACAAGAGACTGTACTGTGTTTAAGAACAGAGCCCTGTCAACCCAGCAGTCTATACCTGTCTCAAGGTCCGAGAGCCTGTGTCAGCAGCCTGAGGGCTCCTAGAGCTGTGTGGGTACTCCTGGGGCCTTCAGGGACAGGAGTGGCAGGAGGAGGGGGAGAGCACAACTGCTTTCCTGCACTCTGAACAGTGAGGAGCATTGCTGTTTTATCTGTTTGTTTTAGGTGATGTGGATGTGAGTTAAGGAAAGCAAGAGGACAGCAAAGGGTCACTGAAAGAGCAGGTGCAATCTGTTACCTTTTATACCACAGCAGTCTCTATGGACAATATTACCTGTGTTCCTATGTGTGTTATTTCTACTAAGTTAAGCTTTCAAAAGCTTATGGACAGATGCTTAGGGGCAAACATTTGGGAAGGTGAAAGCATTCTGAAAAAGAACATGGGATGCAGCATGTGTTCTTGGCAGTCAGAATACCTTTCTAGCTGCTGGTTTTCTCCTCATTAAAAAAAAAACCAGCCCACATCCTTTCCTGTGAGTCTCCAAAATATGTGTTTTAAGGTTGATACCAATGCAAGAAAAGCTGAAGTAATACCTGCCTTTCTGGAATGACCCTAGGTAATGCAACTGAACCAGTACAAGGAAACACTTTAAATTATGGTAGTTAAGTAATGGCACAAGTCACTCCAAAGTTTAAGAGGTAAAAATTGACTGTCACACAAAGGTGTCACTTTAAGGTTGGATAATAGTGAAGTGAATTACTTTTGTGTGAGCAGTGGTAAAAATACAATATTAGTCATGATTCCATGGCAGAGTAAAGAGACATTTCCTTATATTTTGCTGGAAATATCAAGGCATCTTCTATGCAGTTAAAATGAATAGAGGGAATTACTAAACAAAGCTGATAATACATACATCAGAAGAATCAAGGTGCTTTCAAGTCAGTCTCTTCTCCCACAGACTATGAATGGGTCTTACTGCACAGAACTACTAATACATATGAAAATTCTTGTTGTTTTGCTTTAGCAAAGCTCTTGGGCAAAGAAAAGTGAAAACAGTCTTTATCACTGATTCCTTAGTTCTGTGCAAATGGCAGCATAAGCAGCACCAGAGATAGAATCAAGGTGACCTTAGGCAGAGGTTAAACCAAAGGCTTGTCACTTCTTTTGTCTGCATATTGGTTTCTGCAACTACCTAAATTAATGTTTCAATCCTTAGTTGCCTAAAAGTTGTTTATCTTGCTTGCCTGTAAAACCACATATTACTACCAATGTTAAATTTTAGCACCTTCTGGTGTTTTCTAGTGTCACAGATCCTGATGTGTGTTAATGTGTGTGAAAGGCTTTAGAAACATAACTTACATTACATGTTCTTTGTCCTTCTGTACCTGGTTCACAAAAAATGTCAATGGGTCTGCTGCTGCTGCTGCTGTCAGTGAAGGCATTTAATTAGCTCAAGAGGTGTATGTAGGTGACCAAGGCCCTGTGATTTTAAATTTCCCACAGTTTTAAGTTGCTTGAAAGTATTTAATGGGAAGTGGCATGTTTCAAGAAAAAAGATGAGGTGTTACCAACCTGCAATGAAAGAATTAGGAATTACAGAAATGGGATTTACACATGGTTTTGCTGTGTGATTCAATGACATTTTGTCAAGATGTTCAGAAGGCTACTTTAACAAATATTACGAGAAAGGATTTAATCTTCAGCATGTGGTAAAGTGATAAAGTTTTGTTTTTTGTGCTATTAAAGCTATCTGTGGTAGTTTTTTACTTCTTTGTAGTTAGTGGGGGATGCTGATGCTTCACAAAAACCTAAGGAAGCCCATTTTCTTTCTTTGAAGCACTAATCTTACTGTAGAGGACATGAAAGAACTTCTCAGGTGTTTAATTTGTATTTGAAGGTTTGTTTTTTGCTTTTTCTCTGATGTTTGAAAGAGAATGACACACTAGAACTGTCTGTCTTGTTTGAAAGGTTAAATGCAGCTTCTTGGTTACCAGTTTTGCAATTGTTCATTCTGGTGGTGAATAAAATGGGTTGGGTACTGTTGGTCAAATAAAACCTTGCTAGAAAAAGACTCTGCTGTAATTTGTCAAAGCCCTTGAATCTGTCAGTTCAGGAACAGGAAAACCTATCTAATTTAATGTTTATAAAAGTATAAAACATGGTTTTTAGTTTATGGATCCAATGGGAACTGTTACCTCACAACATTAAGTATTTTAACAGTAAAAACTGTAGTCTGCACCTTTTGTTTAGAGGTGATTTGTTTGCAGCTAGCTATTAGCTAAACAACAGGAGGCTTTAAGAACTTAATCTAGAATTGGTGCTGTAGAGAGGGTAGGAGATGCTTGGTGAAATGGGATGTGGCTTCAGTACTAGCATACACTCTTCTCCCTTGTTGTAAAGGATTTCCAAAGAACTATGCAAATGCTTCATTGATCAGGCCCATCTTCTCCATAAAACTGTGTATTACTGCAGAGATTATTTTAAGCATCCATTTGACAAAAGTCAGGACAACAGTATTTCCAGGGTAACTTTATCTTAAGTCCTGGATTATAGATGGAGATGAATGGAAGTCAGGTGGTTCTTTGTAGGTTAATCTGGCCCATTTCAGAGCTTTTGAAGCAGCTATAAGGGCTCAGATGGCTTGTGCAGAGCTGAAGTGTTGCTGTGTGCTCATGTATTTCTATAAATGGATGTGGCCTTAATACTGGAAGATGTGGTTCAAGTAACAGAGCTGAACCTTAGCAGTAAAAGTGCATTTTGTCAGCATTCAATTCTTATGTCTCATTGATAGTATTTCACTGATAGTAAATTCCCTAATAAGAGCTATGATGAGATTTAGTACATCCCAGCAGCCAACACTCTGTGGCCATCATTAAAGTGGCCTTGTAAGTAATAATGCTAGGAAACACTTAGAAGAAAAATGCAGTGAAGTGTGGCAAAGAATGAAATTCTTGTATGGAGAAAGTGCTCTGGAAATCATACAAATGTCTTAGGACTGTTTTCAGTTCTTTGGTGTTAGGTTGTTTGGGCTAAAGTGATTCCTAGTGGCTTATGATGCCTTTTGGGTCATCATGCTGTCAGGCTCTCTGTTAATATCTTGACAGATTCTCACATAACTGAGCACATTTCTGCCTTCAGTGACCTTTGGACTTCTGTGTGTGTGGAAGGGGAACTGTACTCAAAGTTAAACACCTCAGCTACCATATTTCTAGGTAAAAGCCCAAGAAGTTGAAGCCTGGTTGTAGTACTCAAGGTGCAGTTTTCATTGAGATCTTGCTTTAAAATAAGCAAGCACTCCTTTTTCTTAGAAAGCAATGCATAGTATATATTACCTGTTCTCTGTGCTTCATATCTGCAAATGCTTTGTGCATGCTGTTTTCTGCAGAACATAGAAAGTAGGTGCTTATTTTCCTTTTTTTTTTTTAGTAGTCTCAAAAAAAATTAAGATTTGTGATTTAAGCTCAGGCTTAGAGTGTGATTCTCATTAACAAGAATGAAAAATGAGTTTGGATGCAGCCGAGACAAAGCATTTGCTTCCCTGCTACTTTAAAAGTACAAGGATAGTTCAGAATAGAGGATACCTGAAATATGCATTTAAATAGACTCATGATGCATGGCAGCTTGTATCCATTTTCCTTCATAAAATTTTTTATGTTAGTTTAGGTTTATCGTAGTTTATTGATGGAGTATTAGCAGGTATCTGCAGAAATGCTGATTTGGATGATTTACTTGGATATGTACCGGCTATTTACATGGTTAAGAGAGAGGGAAAGGACCAAGAAAGCTGGGTTGTGCTAAAGCCCGGAAATTAAATCAAATACAGCTCTCTAGTCATCTTTAAGTCGAGAAGATCCTAAGCAAAGGGAGTTGAAGGTTGTTTCAGTTAAATGAGTGATAAAGAGCTCCATAGCTGAATCATGGCATTTGGAGGTTTTTAAATCCCTGCCTGTATCTGTTTGATTTGTGCAATTAGGATTCAGGTGGGTATGCTTTCTGATAGTAGACTCTCCAAACAGCGTTACTGTTTTGGGACACTGATAAAAATGAATTGTGGGAGTATTTTTTAAGACTTTTTATTTGTGTTTCCTGTGAGGGGAAAGCAGGAAAGGCAGGTACCCCTGTGGAGCTCAGCAGCCTAGAAGCAGCTAAAGGAGAAACAAATTTTTTGTGTTGCATGTTGGTCTCCCAGTTGGGTAAGTTGTGCCCAATCTGTCACTTTGGCCTGTGCATGGCCAGGGCGGCCTCCTGACCCTGTGTCTGTCCCTGCGTGGCCATGGGCTCCTTGTGAAGCAGCCACTGGGGCAGAAGTGCCGCCATCTCCTGCCTGGGCAGGCACAGGGGCAGTGGGGCTGTGGTGGTGTGCCTCCCCTGTAGGGAGGGCAGCAGCTGCTCCTGCCAGTTCCAGCTAGCCGGGTGCCTGACTGAGGGGACTGTGAGGGACATGGGGCAACTGGGGCAAGCAGAGCCTGGGCACGGAGGTATGGACACCTGTGTGTGTTTGTTTTCTGTCAGTTTCACACAGGGGGATCAGAGGCAGGAGCTAGCTGGCAATACATTACATGAAATAAATATTCTCCTCATGGAGATGGTTCTGCCTGTGTCAGTGAAGGGCGGAGAGTGCAGGGGGTGCCTGGGCTTGCCCAGCTGTGGCAGGGGTAGCTGCAGTCACCATGGGGCTCTGGGAGGAGCTGTGTGGGGTTTGTGGCTTTGGGAGGAGTGGTGTGGAACAGAGAGCAGGTGATGGGCAGGAGCCCAGAGCCAGGGATGTCCCGATGTGTGGAGTCCAGGAGTGGTGGACAGCGGCAGGGCCTGTGGGGCTGGCTGGGGTGTGGGCCCCCAGGAGCAGTGTGGGGCAGCAGGTGCTGCTGTGGGCAGGGTCTGAGGAGGTGGCCTGGCACCCAGCCCCTGAGTGCAGCAGCTTTTCAGCCTGAGCTGACTCAAGCAGTTACTTTTATTTGCCTTAGTTAACATTTACTTATAGGCTTCCTCAGATGCCACTGAGGAAATCTGTCATGATTAACTGCTACAAGGCATAGTGACACTAGTAAATATCAGGAAATACCTGTTTCTATGACAGAAGGGGGGCATAGAACACTGAAAATCATAAAAGGGAAGGGTGGCTTCAGTTCAGCTGCAGAGAAGGGATCTAAATTCCTGAAATGGCATCAAGTGTCAGCATTAATAATCTTCTGAGCTTTGCAGCCTCAGACACTCCTCTTCTGTAATTCAAGCTGTTTAGGATCATAAACAGTTATTCTCAGTACTGCTGAGACCACTGTCACCTTCATATCAATTTTGATGTCTGTCACACATCAGAAGGCAAACAAAATTACATGCCTATCAAGAATACCTCAGAGCTGTTTAAGAAATCAAGGTTAGTCACAGAATGCTTTTGATGTTCATCTTCTCCCTCATGACTGTAGAGTTTTGCATTAAGTGAAGATATTCTAGTTAAGGGTTAAGAGATGGTTGCTGGAGAAGCAGGACAAACACTTGAACTTCAATCCCTAACAAATGACATAGTTGGTGACCTATTGCCAGACTGTGGGAACATGGTCAATAGTACCACAGGCTCTGGGAATCTAAGTTGAAAAGGTAAAATTTCATTTTGGAAAAAGTGGGGTTTTTTTAAATGAGCCTTATATAGTTTAGGCCCAGTTTCTCCATTACCATTCATCAGAACACACTTATGTGGATTTTTTCTCAGTGATACAGGCTATTGCAAGAGATTTCTTTAATTTTGTTTTGTGGCTCAAAGGAAAATGGCTTCTGCAATGTTAAACCTTCTTCTATACAAGCTAACTTACATGTGCTGATATAAGGTAGGATCAAAACTGCGCTTTCACCTTTGTCTGCTCAGCTTGAACAGTAAGTGTGTGCAACAGGTGCACCATGTGGTACTCAGTCTAATATTTTAAAATTCATTGTGGGCAGAAGAGGAAAGGACAGTGATAAATCTGTTTTGCTGGATGATTATCAAGCCACAGTTGTTTCAAAGGGGCATGAGCCTTTTGAGAAACTGAATGTGTTGAAAACCATACAAAAGTCTACAGCGGTCTTTTGCAGATTTTCCTCCTGCTTCTCTTCTCTACCTTCTTCAAAACAAAGTCCTATATCTTAGCATTAAGGTTGCCAGGAATATAGTGGTGGTGCTATTACTGATGCTGTGTTATTCTGAGGTGATGTTTAATCAGTGTGTAAAATAAGGCCACTGCTTTGCTTTTGTTTTCAGCTCCTTATTTCCATACAAAGAAGTCCATTCAGAGACAACAGAATATCTTGCCAAGTGTAGTCAAGCATGCGTGTAAGCACTTAGAAAATGAGTACTTAAATCTGATTAAGATGCAAGATGGAAACAGATTGTGAAAGTGAAAGCTCAATGTGAAAAGATCAATGGAAGAAGAAATATATTTATGCAAAGAAATATTTCCTACCTAGGAAGCAATGTTGCATGAAAAAAGGCTGAGACCCTAATAGTGAGACTTCAGATAGTGAAATTGACAGACATTTGGAGAAATCACTAATCTTTAACAATTCTTCAAATGCAAGAAAATTTCATTAGCGGTGTTGTGTTTTCAGACTGTAGTGTGCTGGATCATTTAAGGTACAAGTTTGGCAAGCTGCATTTTTTTGTGACCAAGCTGGAATTGGAAGTGTTGATCTCAATATTTTTTTATTTTGGGTTTAGTATTGTTTGGAAATGAGAGAAAGAATATTGAACTGTGTGCTAAAAGAATTTAACACTGACTTATTGAGAGAATGTTGATAGAGACCCAACTGGTTTATTCAGCTACAAGTAAAAGACCAAAAGTATGAAAAAGCTGTGCAGACAGCCTGACAGGGATTAATTGAGAAGGAGGATGCATTGTATTTGGAATATTATGTTTTAGACTTTGGATATAATCAAAACTTCCTGATTTAGTTTGGATAGCTTATTTCTCTTACCTGTAGATGTCTCCTTCTCCTCCTTAGTCATTTTGTTTGCTTTTTGATGTGGAGGTATTCCTTTTGAAATAATAGCCCAGATCATCCAGATTGCACTTC